>JADDOH010004239.1:0-165162 GCA_016648135.1 Agrypnia vestita
GGAAAAAACACATACGTCTGGAATGTTCGGAATACAACAGGTTTGCTATAAAAGCGAAGCCGTGTCGCGGTCATATCAAGTTTTATTTTGACGTTTCTTCCAGCGCGAGATTAGCGACAAGCCGCGGCGATCAGTGTTTCCAACGCGCGTGTGATACCTGTGACGCGCAGATTAATAAAACGAAATACTTGCGTGCGATATTTCAACAGAAATTTCTCGAAAGTGTTACCCAGCGATAATAAGGAATTTATAGATGAGTGATAAATTACAAAACAGTATAATTTAAATAATAAGTGTACTTATTTAATTCGTGTTAAATGATTTTTTCCGTTACTTACTTACCACCATGCCGTTTCCCCGTGGGGGTAGGCAGAGAGGATAGAGCGCCACACTCTTCTGTCCTGACATACAACTCTCGCTTCATCCACGTTCATACATCTTCGCGTGCAAGCTCGCCGGTTGTTGAGGCTTCTAACGGGACCATCTTCCAGTATCTGGTTAATCTGGTCATGCTACGTCTTTCACGTTTGCCCTCTCTTTCTGGCGCTATCAACACTTGCATTATATATCTTTCTTACCATTCTTTCCTCATTCATTCGCTCAATATGCCCAAACCACCATTGAGTGGCCATTTTTTAATTCTATTAATTATGCTAAAATCAACTTTACATTCGTTCCTAATATCTGCATTCTTTACTTTATCATAAATTGATTTGCCTCACATACGATTTCCCATAAAATAATTTATTAATCACTAATTAAGTGGCTCACAAAAATGGCGTTCTATAAGTGATCCAATTATTATTATTATTTAATAAATCGCTAGTTAAATTTCAGTGTCTCCCGCAGCCTCGCCACGCGACAATGTGAAACAGCGTCGCAATATATAAATCCATTTAAAATATTCGCGAAAATTTTACTTCCGTTCAAAGCATAACTGGTTGTTGCTCGATACACGCGCTGAGAATATTCATGTTCCAGTCTCGATTAAATGGGTACGGTGGAAAATCGATAAAGAAAGAAACCTTACCGCCGTCCGCGGAAACATTGGAAATATTGAAATGAAAATACTTTCCACGCGGGGATTAGCCCGAGGTCTCCCGGGTTCAACACACACTGGTGGTTGACGTAATACAAATAATGACGGAGGCCTAAGTCAGAGACATAAACCAACATTCGACGAAAGCAAAAGAGGCGAACACAGGGCGGAGTGAAAATATAGAGGGTGTAACAGAACTGGTCCACAATACTTTTCTGGTAGATTCCTGTCTAGATTATGAGTTGAAAATTTTCAAGCAACCATGACCTAACATCAACAGTTATGGAGTTATGCAATATCAAAATTTGCAATTTTTTTTTTCAATATTTCTGACTTTTGTATCAATTACGAAAAAATCATTCGTTTCAATAAAAGTTAAATAAAATAATAAAAGCCCTCAAAAAATTGCAGTTGGGATTGGAAGGTTTTTATCAATGTATTTGACTTGTATTAAAGGGAATAAATTTTTCACATTAGATGTAAGTTACTGTAATGATAGTCCGACGTTTTGCAAAAAATAAGTCAGAAATATTGAAAAAAAATGCAAACATACCTCCTTAACTACTGATATTAAGTCATGGTTGCTTGAACATTTCGACTCATAATCAAAGCAGGAATCTACCAGTAAAGTGTTGTGGACTAGTTTTGTTACACCTTGTATATAGGTGTCTCGTAACTAGGAGCAAAAATTTCGGGGGAGTCTTTCATTAAATTTCGAATAGAAAATTTTCTTACACTTTGGGTGAAGTGTTGAGTAACGGAGATAAGCGACATCAAAATCTGCATTGTTTAAAAATATTTCTTATTTTATTTGCTGTAAAACGTCGGACCATTTACATTTGTCAGATATCTTGTTATTACTCCCTTTATATTAGGTCCTTACATGTGAAATTGGCGTTTAGTATGGGAGGAACATAAAGCCGATTTTTTTTTATTATAATATATTTATTTAATCAAAGTATGTACCATTGCTATCTATGCACTTTTGCCATCTCATAGGTAGTTCATCGATCCCTTTACTAAAAAAACCATTCGTACGGGAATCAATAAAATCTTTGAAGGCGGTTTGGACTGCCCCATCGGAGTTGAATTTTTTCCTTTGCAAGAAGTTATCCAAATTTCGAAAAAAAATGTAATCTGTTGGGGCAAGGTCCGGAGAGTACGGTGGATGTCTTAGACATTCCAATTGAAGCTCCTCTAATTTGGTAGCCGTCTGTTGTGCAGTGTGTGGTCTAGCGTTATCATGAGGCAGCAGTGGCCTAGAGCGATTAACCAGGCTCGGTTGTTTAGCAGCTAGCTTTTCCATCATGGTTTGCAGTTGCTGACAATAGACATCTGCCGTAATCGTCTGGCCAGATTTAAGAAAGCTGTAGTGAACGACACCAGCACTAGTCCACCAAACGCTCACACGTAACTTTTTTGGAGTCAAGTTTCGCTTGGGCGCATGGTTGTTGGGACCTCGGTCGGCAGGGTTCAGTCATTGCGATGAGCGCTTCCGATTATCGTACAGGATCCACTTTTCATCACAGGTAATGATTCGATTTAAAATCCCTTCATTATTGTGCCGCTTGAGTAATGCAACGCAGCAGTCAACGCGCGTTTGTTGATTTGCTTCACTCAATTCGTGAGGTACCCACCTTTCAAGCTTTTTCACCTTACCAATTTGCTTCAAGTGGATTAAAACAGTTTTATCACTAACACCGCAGCCTGCAGCTAACTCGGATGTGGTTTGCGATGGATCCGCTTCCACAATAGCCTTCAATTCTTCATTATCAACTTTGGTCTCCGGCCGTCCACGGGGCTTGTTCTGCAGGTCGAAATTTCCAGAACGAAAACGTTGGAACCAAAAACGCACTGTGTTTTCTTTTGCGGCACCGTCGCCATACACATCATTAATCCTTCGAGCCGTTTCTGCAGCACTGGTGCCACGGTGGAACTCGTTCTCGTAAATAACGCGATATTTCAAGTTTTTCATTTTGTAAACTGAGTGACGCAAATAAAAAACAATTGAGGAAAAAACAAATGAATTATAATTTTCAAAACACAAATACATGAGTAAAAATAGCTGTATAAATTTGGATTTGGAATTCCTAACCAAAAAGAAGATATTTGAGATCAAATTTGCCAGTACGGCAAAACGCCAATTTCAAATGTAAGGACCTTATATTAACTCGTGGCGTCCGCTTGCTTTGCGAAAAAATTTTGGATCGATTTTTAACACTTTTCCCTTGATCCAATCGAGCTGAAACTTTGCAAGCAGACTCGTGGCGACGATCAAGAAGATCTATCAAATCTTCGTTAAAAAAAAAAAAATTATAGTATAATTTTGAATTTTTCAAATTTTTAATGGTTTTTTCATACAACTCAGTAAGTTGTATGAATATACTCCGACCAGATGCGTCGGAGTATTTTCATAGAAATCCGAAAATGAGAAAGGGAGTATTGTAAAAACTTGGTTTTTATGGGTTAGTTTTTTTAATATAAATTTTACGGGTAGGTACACAAGTAGAGTGAACGTTTGATAACTTTGCGTTCCAGCTCTAGGATGACAATGATTTAAGTCACGAAGAATCAAAAGTCAGTTACGCACTGATCCGCGCCGTCAACCGACCACGGCAAGGATATATATTAATGCACTGATAAACTCTGTGTATTATAAACAATCGTATCAGTGTATTAAAAAGGGCAAAATAATCTATGTGCCGTCAGTTTTTGAGTGTGACAACAATCACCAACATAGCATTCGCGTTATCCTTAGAATAGTGGGGAATATTTGTATCATTCTTCGTAACGTGTCGGTTTATCTTATCATGATAATTCATATGTTGCCTGTTTTTTTAAACTTATTTTTTTCGAAACAACGTGCCTGCACATATATATATTTTAAATCTTATTTTACTGATAGTATCTTTTATTTATATGGAAATTTATGCTTACATCACTTTCACTCCATCCTAATGGACATATCGACATTCGGTGTCGCTTCAACGTTGCGAAAAAAACATTACGATTTACGCAGAAAACGTAGCCGTGTCGGTTGGAAGAGCGTGTCACTCGATATTGATGTCAAGCAGCAAAAATTCTGTTTGATGTTTTCGCCACGCGGGATGAAAATTGTAATTGTAATATGTCATACGCGCGCACTGCCAACAAAACATTTAAAATAGAGTATTTGTGTAGCTACCTGGAATGTGCTATTACTGCTAAGAAATGCGCATTCTTTTATGAAATTCATATTAGACCCCACGTTGTACTCAAATATGGCCAACCATTCGCGGAACCTTAACGCAAAATAGTATTAATACTGCTTCGCTCGACTGGCGTCTAAGTGCGGGACGGGTATTTACTTAAATTTTTCGTTAATTGGGAGAATGATAATAAAACTCCTTTAGGTATTGTAATGTATCTGGATGAACGTCTGTCGGAATGAATGATAGAGACAGACAGCAAGAGCATCGAGTTTATCTGGATCCTCGATTACCTAAAAGGTTCTCATCCTAAAGTTAAAGGAGTACACCACAGGTATCCTATTTCATTGTGTAAGACAGGTGTGAAATTACTATATTACAGCAATAAAATCAATCTAATTTTTTAATACAACAAAGAATTTGCATATACAGGGTTATTTGGAAAACATTAATAACCTCGCAGGACTATATTTTTGCCTTGATTATGAGTCGAAAATGTTCAAGCAGCCATGACCTAATATCAATAGTTATGGATTTATATAATATATTTTCGACTTATTTTTTACAAAATGTTGAATTAAACGTTGAACTTGGAAAGTTAGAAGATAAAGGTAAGGTAGGTTTATGTTTAGCGAATTGAAAAACTTCAGTTGAAATGCGATGTTTCATGGGTTCTACTGCGAGTAGGTATTTGTAGATATAGGAGGTAAATATATATTATTGTTTTTCGTGGTATATACTATAGTATATCTAGCACAAACGCCCAATAATACCTATAAGAAAATTTTATTGAAATATATTCAGCGACAGGTAACTGAGATATGGCGAATTTATTTTTTTGCGGGACCCTGATTTCTTACCCGCTGTGCGTTAAATTAGCCTAAGAAAGCACCCGACGGAATGTGTTCGCGAACCATGCATGAACATGGATTGCGATCTTCAATATTACTAAGGTGAGGCTTTCCTACTTCCACCATACGTGGGATATAAACGATAGAGTTGTTCCATCACGATAATGCAACCGCCCACACTTCTCATCTGATTCAGGTTTTCCCGACTGAAAACAGCATTTCCCTGGTTTTCAGAATCCATTCTCTCCCCACATGGCTCCGCGGAATTTTCGGCTATTCCCCGACCAAATTAAAGTTTTTTTGAACACCGGTTTACACACTGAATCAATTTTATACAGGAATAAAACGAATACATGTCGTGAAATATTTTTAATACCCAAGTCTTCAAAAAATAAATACTGTGTATTTGCCAAAAATTCAAGCAAAAATCTACTGACAGAATAATTTTATGTATTAAGAGGCGACTCTTAATCAAGGCGTTGAAAAACCACTTGAGTTGAAGACGACGTCTCTTAAAAAAACCCACGAAACCTGGAGGAAAAACAAGAGCCCTCCTGCAAAATAATTACAACTTTAGACTTGTGACGCAGGACAGAGAAACGTCGGAAATAATAATATGGTTGAAAACGTAAAAACATCTTGTGGCCGGCCTCTGCGCCAGAACCTTTTTTGTGTACGGCTTTTCAGACAGACTGATTTTGGGGGTGAGTCAGTTTACAATTCGACCCCAAACATCATCTGTCGAGCGGAGATATTAGAAGGGTTTGTATTACATTATATAAGCGGAGATAGCGAAGAGAAAGAATAATATTATGAAAATAAATTCGAAAACTTAACCACTGCAGAAAAAATCTGTGTAGTACAATGAGAAAGAGCGGTATTAAAACTATACAATATGTTATTAATAATTTTATAAAATAAACGTATTATCATTAAATGTACAGCGTCAGAGCAAAGCATCGAGGCAATAATAGAAAAATATTTTTGCTTCTTTTAGTCGAGTTTTAAAAACATGTAACTTGTTATGCTATCCGTGTTTTGAGAAATATTTTAATGTGCAATAGTCCAAAACATATTTATTTATTGTGTAGAATATATATATATATATATATAGATATATATATATATATATATATATATATATTATATATATATTATATATATGTCATTTTATTTAATATTAACTATGCTTTAAATTCACCGTTAACACGCACGCATCGCCAAGGAAATAAGTTTTCGAAATTTGTTGACATTTTTAGATGTAACACCATACCCGAACTAAAGAATTACTTAGGCCCGAATACAGAGTCAATTTAAGGTTACCTTTAAAGTACACCTTAAAATGTACATTTGTACTGAAAATTAATTAAGCTTAAAAGGAAATCTTAGCCTTTAAATCATTAAATATTGACTGTATTCGGGCCTTACTTAGCATATTATGCCAGTAAAATTGAGTACAGTTTAATGGACTAAATTTTATTTATTTTTTGTTTTCCTTGAATTAGTACCGCTCTGAATTTGCTTTTTAATTATAATTATTACCATTTTATTATTTTGTTAAAGGTTTTAATTATTACTGCTTACACTAATCATTGTTTATATATATTTATTTATTTTAAAGTGTTTTAACAGTTGTTAATTTCTTTCTTAAATATGTTATATTTTTATCTATTATTTTATTGTTTTATTTTATCTTCTCATCTTATTTATCTGGTATATTGGTTTAGTTATTTTAATTTTATGCTTTTTTCGAAATGTTTTTATTAATTATTACTGTTTGCTTTTGTACTAATAATTGTTTATATATTTATTTAAATTATTTTGATAATTGTTCATTTCTCTTGAATAAGTCTCTATCTTTCCCTTATTTCTCTATCTGTCTGACTGAATATGTCTCTATCTATTAATTTTATGGTTTTTTTTAAACGTTTTTTATGTTTATGTAAAAATTCTTGTACTATATATATATATTGTAAAAGCCCACTAATAAATAAATTACATTCAGTTTTATTTAAATAAATTTTAGTCTATTAAAACTATAAATATACATAAATTGTATCGCTGTACCTCTCCAAAAAGAGAACTCTTGTACCTGGAGAGAACTTTTAAGTTTGTTTTTAATGAAAGTTAAGATTAAGTAAATTTTAATAAATATTATTAGAAAGTTCTTTTCTTCTCGAGTTTGCGTAGAGCGTAAGTTAAATAAGACTTTAATAAATAATATGCAAACTCTCAGAACTTTATAATAATACTAGCTGTAAACCATAAAAACATTGGTTCGCGTCTTTGCTAAGCCCTAGTGTTTATTTATAGTATTTTAGATATGCAATACAAAAATTCGCATTTTCTTTCTAATATTTCTGACTCATTTTTTTTGCAAATAGTTGAAATACAGTAATTTATATCGTTTATAAAAAATTCGCTATAATACGTTTAAGTCAAGTAAAATGATAAATACCTTGCAAAAATTGAAAATAGATTTTTACAAGGTTTTTTCATTTTATTTGAGTTGTATTGAAGCGAATGAATTTTTCATAATCGGTATAAGTTACTTCAATGATAATTCAATTTTTTGCAAAAAAACGTCAGAAATATTGAAAGAAATGCAAACTTCGATATCGCGTAACTCCATAAATATTCATGGTTGACTGACCATTTTCAACTCATTATAAAGCAGGAATCCACCTGTTAAGTTTTAGCTACTAGCTATGAGACACCTATATAATATAATTTAAATTATTCTCACTGATTAAATAAAAATAAATAATGAGTAAATAAAATAACGTAACGTGATAGAGCTCTAAGCCCCGAATTTAGGCTCAATACTTTGATTATGATTAATGACGATTTAAAGGTTAAGGTAGGCCTTAAAAGCGTTATTTTCAGTACAAAATAACATTTTTAAGACGTACCTTAACCTTTAAAGCATTTAAGTATTGACTTTTGTTTTATTATACCCTTACCCAATGAAAACATTAAATATTTCAAAATCCTCTATCATGTAAAATATATAACTCACGAGAAAATGTTTGTTATTTTTGTCGACGAAATGAAAATAAAACAAAGATCTAAATAAACATTTACGATAATAATTGTAGTCGTCATTTGTTATCATGGGAGACGCTTAATTAAACAATGCACTACATGTTCTAGCACCTCACAAGGCGGAAACCTGTTCTAGACTACTTCATAAAAAAAACTTGTTGGTAGTGAGGGTCAAACCGTTATTTTAACCTGTTATTTTCGGTACAGTTATTTGAGATTTGTATCTGACTGAATAGATGATTGGTGACTAAGATATAACTGTTATATAGTGCCGACGGTTTGCCCGTCGAATTGTGAGAAATTATTTGCCAATCGTTGATGCAATCAGATACAAATCTAAAAAAAACGGTTAAAATACCATCACTACTTGTTGTTTCGCCAATGAAATAATGTTTTTAATTATTATACCAGAAGCAAAAAAAGCTACCGAAGGGGGACATCTCTTTCATTTCAATCAGACCTAGCGACTAGCGATGGTATTTTAACCGGTGACACACTAACCGTTATTTGAGATTTGTGTCCGATTGCGTTGACGATTGGCAACTGTTTTTTTTGCAATTCCACGGCAACCATCAGTACTAGACAACAATTAAACTTAGTTATCAATCATCGATACAACAGATACAAATCCCAAAAAACTGTACCGAAAATGACCGGTTAAAAGAACTGTTTAATCCTCACTACTAGCGACTCATTGTGATCAAAAAGAGAGTAAGTCTCTACGACTAAAGTCCTGATCAGCAGATGGAGGCAAAGGGTTTCAGAGACGGTTTAACTTTGTGATCAACTCGACACGTGTAACTAATTCCACTGATCAAACAGAACTACTACATCCGAAGTATCCCTTTGTATGCAAATAAAAATCATTCGAGTATTATATTATTATTATTATTTATTCATATTGAAATCGCAGAAACGGAAAGAATAACACGTAATCAAGGATTTTACAGTACTCTGGACATTTTACAGTAAATGGGAAATTACTACAAGGGTCTGGAATAAACTACTAGACTCACGAAACGTCTAGAAACTCGAGAAAATTTATATAAATGGAACGACGCCATCGTGACAGAACAGTTGTTTTTGACAAGCAAGACGAGAACATAGACGTGTGAAACGTATTCGATAGTGATCAGAGCAATACAAAAGATGTGAATCAGAATTTATAGATACAAGTGGAAGATTCTCGAATGACCTCTGCGAGAGATAGTGAGAATTGTCTAGTGATTTTATTTAATAAATAATATATACAATTAATTCCAAGTGAAAATATAACCATTTATTTTGCTGACGTAATTCGTGTGTGCCAGCGTAATTTGAAAAATTATGAAAATAGAATCAAACCAGATGCACTAGAATGCGTGATACAACGTGTAAGAAACGAAAATGCTATCCAACAATGCAAAGATTACCTGCTCCTATCAAATGGCTCAGGCACACGCAGCGAGTGACAGGTGAAAATAGAGCAAGACAGGTAGCCAAAGGGAGTGTGATTTGGAAGGCAAGTCGGAGGCGACCACGAAAAACGAAATTTCTGTTACTCGTACGCTTTGCTCTTTGAGTGTAATCGGTGAAGGTGGGTGGAACAGTGATGGGCATATTTCCGTAGCTGTGCGGCGGAATATTAACGGACCACTTTCAAAACAGCCCCAGGCTATCAATTTTAATACAAAGGTAAATTTGGAATACAATAATAAACTGTTTATTATTTTATTATTCAAGACATAATAAAGATGCCTCACTGAGACGTATCTATTGGAAGCCTTTGGGTATTTATTTAAGGGCTGACGACCCATAAAATGACTGGCTTAAATGAACACAAATTGATGTCAACAAATTCCACCCATGATTGACCACATCTATCAAATTTTTGGACGTTATAAATACGCTATTGACTTAGGCTAACGCCAACTATAATTGAAATTTGTCATCCCCGTGAACCAGCATATACAGGGTTATTTGGAAAACATTAACAAAGTCGCAGGACTATATTCCTGCTTTGATTATGAGTCGAAAATGTTCATGCAACCATGACCTAATATCAATAATTATGGAGATATGCGACATCAAAGTTGGCTTTTTTTTTCAATATTTCTGACTTAATTTTTGTAAAACGTTGGACTATGATAACAGTAACTTATATCGAATAGGAAAAATTTCATTCCCTTTAATACAAGTCAAATAAAATAATAAAAACCTTCAAATTCCAATTCAAAAACATTGCAATTGGAATTCTGCAGGTATTTTTTATCATTATATTTAACTTGTATTGAAATGAATGAATTTTTCGTAATCAATATAAGTTACTGTAATGACAGTTCAAGGATAGTCCTGCGAGGTTATTAATGTTTTCCAATAACCCTGTACAGTATCTATTTTTGACGATAACATGAAGCAATATATCTTTTATGTGTATATGAAATTCATCAGAACCATTTACACTAGAATACGCCTGAAAATTATCAACTCCTTTTTTGGATCAGTTTGTTTTTTTATTTCAAATTTTATTGTTATAAAATTATTCGCATTTCCGCGCGTAATATTCCCGGGTCGCAGACAGGTCGGCGGTAAATTAATAAAATAAACAAGGCATATTTTGTAGTTCATAAAGCCCGCTGCACAGAGCGCCAGTCCCCGTTCCGACCACCGCAATATTGCGTCTGGTCCCGTACTGTGGCGTGTGGCTCGGGCCTTCAGGACAAAATCAATACCGGCCAGCGGGCGGCGAGGCAATGAACCGGCCAAAGTGGGTACAGGCTGTAATACCTCCCGTGTAATACAGCCTTTAGGCTCCCTGCATACTGCGGCCAATTAGACCGAGCAAAAATAATTCATTATTTTTGAGTTTTTTCAGGCTACTTGATTTTTGTTCCCAGAGTGATCGTCATTAATCAAGATATACTATATAATCATCCGTATTCTGAAAATAACAATGTCTGGATCTTTAAGATCTTTAGCCCAACACTTAATAGACGATAATAAAAATTTAAAATGTCCAGAGCGGATTTTGTAATTCTACGGCTCAAATTCACTGTATTAAAAGATGATATAAGAAAGATTGTTTCTTACAAACGTATTAATTTCTTCATCATCATGGCTAAACTTGTCATGACCGCGTTACCGCGTATTCAAATCTTCCCATCTTGACATTTGACAGATAATAATTTACATCTTTCTCCCTCCCTCTATATCTATCTCATGTAGAAACTTACAGAAACAAACACCGACGTAAAGCTATGTCTCGTTTATTTTTAATTTTTATTATCGTCTATTAAGTGTTGGGATAAAGATCCAGACATTGTTATTTTCAGAATCGGGCCGAACATGTCTTAGAGAATGAAGCTGCGTATATGGAAAAGTAGGTATGGGCGTTTGCAGGCCTTTCAACCTGTCATTGGCTGATATTTTAGAGAAGAAAATATTTTGAAAGGATTCTAAAAAATGATCCATTTTTAATGTACACATTGAGATTAATAAGATTTTCAATAAAATAAAAGTATAAAATTCAGCAATCGGCCAGAGCGAATGACGTCACGCCTAAGAAACTATCACCGTGTCTCTTGAACTGTTGTCATAGACACAATGCAATGTTTACTTAGGCTTGACGTCCTGTAGACGTTTTCGCGCGAAATTAAGAATAGGTAGACGAAAATGCTATTATTTGCGTAAAAACTTGGTTTATTACTAACACAATGTTATTATGGTAATAGTTGACGTGTACTTACATTATATAAGGTTATTTCAAAATCTGTCACCATGCCTACTGTAGATATTTCATTTCTTAATAAGTACACGGTCATCTTTTCTGTATCGAAGAAACGTACACCGAGGAAAATATGTCAGTCACGGAAGAGGAGCTCCACGGAAATGGAGATGACGCAGCCATTCTTTTATTTTTTCAAAAAATTAACAGTCACGTAATCGTGTTATATTACCTGAACAAGAAAGATTTTTATTTAAAAATAATTAATTATCTCTGTAAGAATTACCCAATTTGATTTAAATATTATATTCTCCTAAGTTGGCAATTCTAGTTTGTGTTGTATACCTTGAAATCCAACGCAAGGTATGCAACATAGCACGTATTTTATACATGCCAAAAAAGTATATCCTCTAACGTTATAAGTCTAACTATAAAAAAATATTTAATTGTTAATACAAGCACGTGTGGTTTTGTGTGACAGGGAGCACCATGTCATGGTGGAACGCGAACTTAAGTTTCAGGCTAGACGCATTTATTTAGCCGAGGCACTTGATACATTACCGGGGCAAACTGACTGCATGAGTAATGTCCGACTGTAAGACTACAGAACTTCGCAACGGATAAGTATAGTTGAGCCCTACTAACGCGGTGATGCCAGTCTCGAGAATTCCATTCAAAGGTATTTATATTAAAACCAATACTAAAGGCGTCCACCCTTCACAGGCTAAACTATAATAAATCACTTGGAAAGACAAGACACCGCCAGTACTCGAACCCGGAACTTTCTATTGCTGGTAGACAGAATCAAATAGTCGAGATATAACTAACTTATTTAAAAAACTAAGCATCACAGCCGTTTTTCATCAGGGGTATGCAGAGATGATAAGGGTAGAAACCCGGTACACAACTATTGTATTGTAACGAGATGATAGAATCGGAAGGAATTACGAACTCTTTCGAACGTTTCACAACTATGGAATCGACTGGGACATTCTCATAAAAACTGGAAATATCTAGGAAATACTAGAAATGTGTAGAACGGTCTCGAACATTCGAAAACTAACATGTTTTTTAAAAAAAAGGCGAAAAAGTGGCGCACGGCGCAGTCATCATTTGACGTTTGACGAGTGCGACATTTCCAATGATAAAATAAGCGAAGCAGAGACAAGTGCGTGTATAACCTTTCGGGCGGAGTATGGAATATTCTCGAAAGTGATCGATTTTTAGTCACTTTGCGCATTAAATAAAATATTTAAATAGTTTTTGATGTTTCATTCGCCTTCCATAGCCACAACCCGTGAGTATTGAGTCTTTTAATAGTGCCGTCAAGCTAAGATTTCCGCCATCTGTTCCTGTTTGTTACCTTCGAAAGTCAACTCGTATTTTTTACCATCCTCTGCATATTCAAATGTTCAGCATAACCAAACGATCTTTTCTTTGGTCGATCAACTGCGCTACAGAGAATTACATTTCCTCTTAATCTGTGTCCATTCTTCAAGGGACCACCTTTCCACCGTTTCAGCCTATTTTCACCCTTTTATTCCAGGCTTCACTTAATCACACTAGAACTACATTACGCATTTTTATATTCCATCCATATATTGTGACCTTGGAACGACTAAGTATCTGACATTTTGGTTTAAATAGTGATGTTCAAAACGATTATTTTAACCGGTTACACAACAAACGTTATATGAGATTTGTATTTGGTTATACTGATATTTGGTAGCTGACTTTTCGCAATTCGGCGGGCAATAATCGGTACACTGGACATCAGTAAAATCACGTTTCATATAATCATCGATATAATCAGATACAAATCACAAATAACGATTATTGTGCATTTGGTTAAATAACTACACGATACGCATTTTTGTAACAAGTATTTGAAAATGTTCCCTTTACAACTGCGTGTAACAAACATACGAAACTTCAAGTAATTAGGAGATAATAAGAAAAAAATAATTCAGTAGCACTTTTTAGAGATTAGACCACACAGGGATAATCATTTTATCCCCGGAGCAATTAAGATAAATTATAGATGTCTCACAGAGACGAAGCTATTTACATAGGAAAAAATATATACACATGTATTACCTATAAATTTAAAAAAATATAGAGGTATCATTACCAGCGGCGGCGTCTGTCATGGGAATTACTAATTTTCGACCAGTCCCTTCAAATATTTGAAAGACAGAAAAAAATGTATGTACAACTCAAAAATTTGATAATGTTTGGATATTCTTACGGTGGAATTTGTGAACATTTAATTGTATAAAGTGATCACTTAAGCCAGCTAATACAGATTATTATCCCTTTGGCCAACCTAATAATTAATTTACAAATAAAATTATTGAACTCAGGAATCACTTGACATTATTAATTTATACTGTAATTATAATGATTATATTATACGGCGACATTTTTGTAAAAATTTCACCTCGCGAGCTACTTATTTTCTAAATATTATCAAACTTACAGATCTCTTCGATTGAAAATTTCGAACGCAGCTAAAGAAATATACGAAGGAAATGATAAGAAATACATTAGAGGTATATTTTACAAAATATTTCCAAATATAGCCCTTATTTATCATTACAAAATAAAGAAAACATAAAGCCTTAAGGGAAGGAATACCATTGGAGAGTTGAGAACGAATCAATATCTGCCCCGACAGCCTAACTTTTAGGGGAGTGAGTCTGCAAGTTGGAGGGTTAAAGGCGAAAAGTTTATGGAAAATGTACTCTTTCGAAAGGCTGAAAAGCCATCAGTAAATTTGTTTATTTCGGAATATTTTAAGGCATCCCATTTTACGTCATTTTACTGTAAGAAATTCCTCAAAAAATAAATGTATTTCGCGCATCAAGTGCCCAATATACGAATATTTTGATGTAAACGTCATGGTTAAAACGCCAAAGCCATCCGTAATAATAGACGTATGTGCCATAAATTAGAGAGTTTAGGAAACACGAAAAACTGAATACTTTTGATTTTTAGCAATTCAATGAAAGATTGACATATTACAATTATTTTATTAATTTATTTGTAAATAAAAAAATCTCAATATATCCGTGATTTGTGACTTGAAAAGAACAGGTTGTCAGTTTTCTTTCAAATGAAATGTTTTAATCAATCAATCAAATAATAAAAATCTATGAAAAGATCGTAGCTCTAAATAGTAGTAAACTCAGGCTTCTCGATTTTCAAAAACCATATGTACAAAGAGTCTCCAGGCGGCATCGGCTTTCGGTTTTTGGCATTGTCGGAACAGTACATAACGTATTTAAAAGTATGCCTGAGTAGGTATTTGTTTGCTTTAATAAATTAGAGTAATACTGACCCAACCGCTTGCCATTTTAACAATAAATATATTTTCAATATATTTTCAACATTGAAAAACAGGTTTATTGGAAACACCGCTCTCAGTCGATACAAACAACCAGATGAATTAATAATAACTAGTTAATTATAAAATTAGTTAAAACACAACAATTGGTGATTTTTTTTAACAAACGGATTATTAACACGTCGTTAACGACCCTGATAAAACAGTCCCAGTGCGACATTAAAGTACGATATAAAAACATTTTAAGAAAATTAGGGTTGTAACATGTTACATTACGGTTGAGAAATTAAAAATATTGTAGAAAATAATGGTGGTACGTATCATATTTTACCGTTCCATCAACAGGAAGGCAGAACAAAGGAAAAGCCTTCACATGAAACCGCGTGCCAGTAAAATTGAGTTAATACGGCGGAAGGAAGGGAGGGGAAAGTTTTTCTTTCTAGAATCTTTACTAGACCGAAAAGTTTCAGTGTGGTCCTGGCTTTCCCTCGCCGGCTACCTTACGCTAAAATTAGTATATGTGCGCCGAGGGTGACTTAGGGGTAAATGGCATGGCGGCAGGAAGCTGTGTACGCGGGTCGATTCGAGGGTGACAGACATTTTTTTGAAAGGTTCGGCGCCGGGCATTTTCAATGGGGGTAGTTTCCGGTGCCGATAAGGCCATTACCTAATCACATTCGAAGAAACGGCTCAAATTACGCGCGCGAAGAACACCCTCTGTGTAGACAATGAAAAAGTTGGCCTATAATTAATTGAAGAGTGACGTTCCAAGAACTTCCAAGTAAGAAGTGCGTTCTGAGAAAATTATAATTATTTAACTGGTCCTCACGAGAAGCGTCAGAGATGAAAATGCTTGTAAGGAACTAGTATGACGCAGTTTTAACGTAGCCCCCCTTAATCGAGACATGTCTCATAGAGACGATGTCATTCCTTTATATGGGAAAGCAGGTATGGAAATATTTTTGGGTGTTCAGAGAGCTTTGGACCTATCGCACGGCTGGCTTAAATGATCATTTTACATAATGTAACTTTCACCAATTTCACTCATGATAGACCAACCACATCTATCAAATTTTTTGGAAGTTGTTTAATTTGCACACCTCGTTTCATAAGTGAGTTGTATTTTGTTACCGCCCCCTGTCATTGAAATTTGTCATTTTCATAGACCAGCCGTTGGTAATGAGATATCTATATTTTCTAATTGGAGTTTTTAAGCAATATTCTTTTTATATGTACATGTCTTTATACCTATATCTTAATTAATGATAAAATTCAGTATTTCCGATCCAAAGTGTATTAAAAAAATCATAGTCATCAAATACTTCATCGAAACATCAATTAAATTTTAATCAGCATGCAGCTGGTACACGCATCGTCTGCGCGCGCAACGTCAGAACCGTTTCAGATGAAGCCGTTCACATCCACATTGAAAAACGATCAAAATGTAGAAAATAACAAAATCACACAAGGGGGCCTTATATAATAATTGCAATAAAAATATTATTGTTTGAATTTCGATTTAGTCTGAAAATTTTTCTGCGAATGAAGAGTATTTTTTGTACTAATAAATTTAAGTATCCGATATTCATATTGAAAAAAATTAATTGAAAGATATTGCGTATTATGGCGATCCTGATGGGAACTGTTCGAATTTCGCAACACGCGTAATTTGCCACTTCCATTGCATTCAGTCTACTTTCGTAGGCATCCTTCTATACTGCTGTATACCGCTAGTCTCAATTTATATTCTAGAAAATCGGTACGCAGGTAGCGTACGTTTTGCAAATTCCAAAAGAATTGCGACGATGCAGGTGGTACCACTGGCAATGAAAAGATTGATTTTTCAGAGTTGGGGGCGTGACGTCATCGGTCTTTTTAATTACTCTGCCACTATATTCCACTTTGGCACAGGTAATTCGTGTCGGCGTGTACTCAAAATAATATTGTGGTTATTTTTTACCTTTAGCCATTTTATTTTTAAAGTGCTGACGACTATTTTAACCTCTGAACCGTTTTATTTTCAATAAAACAAACACACGTAATTAACGGTGTCTGACTGCCGATTTACTTCTTCTATATAACTATATTACTAGTACATAGCTGTTGGTGCTGACTAGTGGCTACAGCCAGTATTTCCAAAAGACGCGTTTTATTAACGTTAAAACATAATTAAATGGAAAAGGATGTGATTTACTATTATATACTATAATACTCATTCATGCCTAATGTACCATTCCGGCGGAGACGCATATCCGCCAGGTTCTAATACCGAAAGGCGAACTCACCTGGCGACAAATTATGGTGGCTGTACAGTGTCCAACTAGTGTTTCTATTGTAGTATAGTATAATAACAGTTGCAGCTGAGAATGTCTATAAATCATATCATAAATAAATTTATAAAGGATGAAAATGAAATGGTAGAAAATAACCAAAACAATGTTTGGTTACTTTCTACTACGACATTTTACGATTCAAAAAGGAAATATTGTTTGAATAATTTATTGTTTCTGGTATCAGCAAGTGATATCTATATTATTGATGGATTTGGCGTTTACGTTGGAGAGATTATTCATGATGATCATAAAATAATATAAATTGTTATACCTGTTTCCATTTAAGAAAGGCAATCGAATTAGTATATGTAAGCCATGCGTATGATGCACATTGTTTCGTTGTTGGTTTTTATTGGGATAAACAAAAATGGAAAGAGGTCTACTTCTACGTGAGTTTGATACTTCACCTGTCGATGAGAGTTTCTGTTTCTCTCGAAACTTAAGTAGTGAGAAAAATATAAAAGATTTATTAACCTCACGCAGTGGTGACAGTGTTTGTATTATTTAATGATCAAGTGATATCTAAATTTCTTCTTCAAACGCAGCAAAATTAATTTTATATATACTACTTTTTTATTGAAAAAAAAATCAACACGTTTCAAAGCCAATGGCTTCTTCATCGGGATAACAAATGTAGAAAATTAAATTTAAAAATCTAAGTATAGATAATCAAAGTATTAAAAAGTTATATATGGAAAATGAATAACAATAAAGTACCTACTTAACACGAAAATATTCAAAATATTTAAATTTATTTGATATTAAGTAGGTACTTTATTATTATTCATTTTCCATATACAGCTTTTTAATATTTTGATTATCTATACTTCGATTTTTAAATTTAATTTTGTACATTTGTTATCCTGATGAAGAAGCCATTGGCTTTGAAACATGTTGAATTTTTTTCAATAAAAAAGTGGTGTACACAAAATTAACTTCTATAAATTATAAAAATTATGATATCTAAATTGCCCAGTAATCCGTTTCCTTACGGTAAGTGTATAACTCAAACATTCAATTTAATAATCTTAATAATCTAATCTAAATAGAAATCCAACTGGATTATTTATTTGAATATTGTACTCACTGTACCGTGAATTGTATACTCACTGTAGCTTCAACGGGCCAATAAAGTGGAATCACTCTATTGACTCGTTGAAGTTCAGTTCAGTTGGTCATGCAATCTGTATGAAAGAACGAGCGAGGAAGAAAGAAACGAATGAAGCGATTGCTGGATAAAGTAAACAAGGAGCACAAGCGCAATGAGCGCTGACCTGAAAGTCGTGGAAACGCTCACGGATCTCCAGAGAGGCTGTACTCAATTTAGCTGCATCCTATGTGAATTGCACTGCCGAGAAAATGCAGTAAAAATGTTGGGTTTTTTTTTGTTGTGTCGCATCTTTTTTCTGGACAAGCATGGAAATTCTGCAGTTAGAAACAGAAACAGCAACCTTAAATCAATTTTTCATATACAGGGTGTCTCGTAGCTAGTAGCAATAACTTCGGTGTACACTTCTTCGTGCAATTGGGGATTAGCGCATAATGAACACACCTTCACGGAGATTTTTTTTTTACACGTAAAGTCGAGTGTTCTGATTTCAAAAATGATATTTATATGCGGCGCATTTGACATGACAGTTGCATGTTTTGTCTATGACATGAATGACGCCTTACCGTAGACAGCAGATAAATATTGATTGATTGGACGAATTTTTCTGTGGATTCACCTTGTGTGAAGTAGGTACTACAAGGCAAGAAAACATTAGGCTGCATTACACACACGGTTTTAACTGAACAAGTAATTAATTATATTAAACAAGTTTTTCACGAAATATTTAATAAATACTTTATGCAGTCAACTACAGAATAAAAATAAAGGTTGTATTTTATAAAGTTAATAAATATTAATTTATTTTTTACGTCTGTGTGAGCATTAAATTACTAAGTACCTACACTTCTAAATTGCTTATACATGCATGTTATTTAATCACAATGAAAATTTATCGACATCAAATTTATGCATGATCCAAAATGCGGAAAGCGTCGTACACCATGTCTGGCTTTATTAGAAATTCATCGAATTCCACGAAAATCTAGGGAAGCAAATTCGATCAATACACGTATGTCACTGACGGGAACATACCTGTCAGAGAAAATTAACGCTTAATTATCCGCATTATAACCGCAAACGTGTGCGTTCCTAGATAACAGAACGAAGATTGATTTGCATTCAATTAGATTGACTTGGATTGACTTGTATTCGCATTAGAAAATGGGTATGCCAGGGAAAAGACCATTTTTCATAAAATGTGCTAGATCTACGTTGTAAGAGTCGTGAAGTCTAACAGGGCGAAGACATTTTTGATTGTGAGGATCCAAATGCGAAATACATACCATCACATCTGTATACTGATAAATACCATTACATCTACTTAGGGCCGGTCTTATAAACACCCGTTAGTTAAATTTCAGACCAAATAAACCGAAATTTTGTTTTTGATTAGGGGAATGAAAAAGCGTTGGACGCCGGTGGCGCTAGTGAAAATTACAAAATACATGTGAAACGGTTTGTAAAACTTAAATATATGTACAACTTCCAAAAATGTGATAGATGAGGTATTCTATCATGGGTTGAAATGGTGAACGTTACATTGTGTAAAGTGAGCCAGCTGTACGATAGGTCGTAAACCCTATGAACACCAAAAAATAAAAAATTTCCATACCTATTTTCCCATAAAAAAATATAATTTCGTCTCTATGAGACATCTATAATATATCTTGAAAATAGCCTGGGGACTAAGAGATAAAAACTTGTGAAGAAACTAACTAAACGCCTTTTCCACTTAAATCATTGGAGTACAAACTACGGTAAAAACTGTATTATTAACAGAGTTCTAGATACCTTTGACACGGCCTTTGCAGATCTCGATATTTTATATTAAAGTTTTGAGCAGTTTAAAAAACCCTTACGTATAAATTCGCGCAATGACATTTTTCTTCCCACAAATGTGAACGCACACACACGAACACATAAAAACGCATACACACACGAACACATAAAAACACAAATACACATATTCACACAAACTCACTATTTGACATATTGTTTTTTTATCGATCCTGGTATAATATTCTTGTATATATGTGTTTTCTTGTAATTGGCCCAAGGCTCTGTACATAAACAATTGTGTTTTTTTTTTAAGATTTATTAATTATATGGCTGTAAGAAAACCAATAAATGAAAAATAAAAAAACTACGGTGAGATGGGCATGAGGTATAGAAGTGCAAGCTAAACTCGTCCCACTTGGGAGAGCGATTTCTCCTGTCGCGCTCCAGCCAGCAACAACACTTCGCAGAACTCTGCTTCACACTATGTCTTATCCGTAATCCTTAATTGTACAAGTTGAATATTTAATATAATAATTCCAACACAATGGTGGCTTGTAATTGAACAGATGAACCATCATTATTCTTGGCATAAGTCGTCTTTCTGACGCACAAATATCCTCTATAAGGTCTTCGTGTTGTAAACGATGTATGCCTTTATTATTATAACACAATAAATTATTTATCACGACGTTACTTTCGCGTCACCGTGTAGTGCGATGAAAAAATTTCCAATCATTTTTGGCGAATTGAATTTCTTAACACTGGGGTTGTACCTGGGTGGCTAGGAAACGCGCTGAATGTAATTTTAGAAAATGATTGCTCGTAGACGAACGAAGCGAAAATAATGGAAAAAAATGAAAATCTTTTTTTAACTTTTACACCACTTGCATAATACGGGTCAGGAGGTTTGCAAAGGGTAGGGATTTAATAAATCTTAAAGTAAACATAATATAAAGAAAATACAAGGTCGTCTATTTTTAATATAAACTTATTTTTACGAGGAAAATAATATTATTGAGGGAACCTAAGGGAAGGTCCAATGTTTCGCAGGAAACCCATTCATCTAAATCGTGCAATCCGAGATGATGAAAATGTTTTAATAATTATCACATCAAACAAACAAACCTAAACCATATAAAATCTTGAAACAATTGGGGAGGTATGGTGAGTGACCTCCACCCTCCAGACTAGGGTGGAGATTTTTTTTCAGGGTCCTAGAGTGCTTAAGCGCAAAATATGGAACAGTCGGCATTCAATTTAATTTAGAATTGATTAAATTTACATCAGCGGGGAGGATAATGTGTTTTACGCAGGGTCCTAAAGAGTAACAATACGAAATTAAGAATGGACGGCATTCAATATATTTTGTAAAGGCTGACATTTATATACGGTGTAGGGAGTGGAGTAGCCAGAGAGGAAGATTTTAGTGGATGTAAAATTTGGTTATGCATTGACCTAAGTACGTAAGGTTGTAAAGGATTTTCAACTACTTTGGACCCAAACACCTTAACATGAAAGCTTAATTGAATATAATCCGATAATAAATTCCAAACGAAAATATAATATTTGATATAAATGAGTTATGAAAAAAAATCTAATAAAATCCAGGATCAAAAATATGGGAAGAAAATTTGTGTTCTCACAGAAACAAATGAATGCTAACACTTATTTATGTACCTTTCCTAATACCTGTAGCCGTATTTTATTATTTCACTATTTTAATATATTTTTATTTTTTATATATACCTAACTAAATTAAGGAGTTAGTTATTTGATACTGTGTGTACTAGACACTTATCAAATATCTCAATTGTACAACTAATTTGCAAACTACGCCTGTTCCAAAACAGATTCTACTAGTGAGAGGCATAGTCTAGCAAAAATTGTGTATCATCTGCGAATAAGTAGGTGTTGAATAAATAAATTAAAAATAAGAGAGCAGATAGACAGATATTGAGTTTTACATATTTATTTAAATAGAAAGCTATTACTTTAAGTGCCAATTAAATAAACAGAGTTCTACAAGAAATGCTGAACGACTCAATAAGGAAACGTTAAAACATTTTATAAGTTATAAATAAATTTTAACATGAGAATTTTCATTTAATGACAAAGTTTGACATTTGGCACATGTTCTATTAACAAGAGTTCTGTAAATTTGTACATCCACCCCCACAATTTTCAAGGATAATTTAAAATAAATGATCAGTGATAAAATCATTAGTAGCAGAAATCTACGTCTCGTAATTTTATTCCGTAAAAAACATTGTAACGTGATAATAGAATTCGGAAAAATTTACGCACGATTGGAATCCTTCGTAATGTTAACTGTGGAACAAAGCTTCTAGGACCTTCCACTACATTCTAGAACACACTACCACACTCTGGGATTAGCTACAGCATTCGAAGAACGTCTGGAACAGTCAGGAAGTAACGGGAACAAACTTAAAACGTCTTGAATGTTCGGAAAGCCAGTATGTTTTCTATAAAAGCGAAGCCGTGTCGCGGCCATAGTTATGTTTTATTTTGACGTTACTACCGGTACGAGATTAGCGGCAAGCCGTGGCCTTCAGTGTTACCAACGCGTGTGTGATAAAGTGTCGCGCAGATTAATAAAACGAAATACTTATATAAATATACGATATTCGAACAGTAATTTTTCTAAAGTATTACCCAGCGATAAAAAAGAAAAAATGAGTAATAAATTACGTATTGAATTAAATATTATGATTTAATTAAGTGTATTAATTTAATTCGTGTTAAGTGACTTTGTCCATTTAATAATTAATTAATCACTAATTAATTTTCAATTATTTTCATTTATCTCCCAATTCCATATATAATCGCTGATAAAATCTACCTTCCGTTAAAAACTAATTTCAGTTGAATATTTATTTGAACAACAAACGAAAAAATTATTTCCTGTTTTTAATATTCCGCAGAAATTTGACGACCGCGAAAGGGCGTCTGTGACGTCAGACACATTTCATTTGACGTACCGCTTTAGACGTTTTGAAGAGATTTCGTCCAATTTGGCTCTCAATTTCTCCTGATAAAGTTATACGACAGACTTCGTACTGTAGAGTTCGGAAAAGTTTAAGATTCATTTCATCAAAAATAATTATTCCCCGAAATTATTTTAAAAGTTTCCCGCTTTGGTATTCCAGAACAGCGCTCGGTTAAGATAACCCCTTTACAAAATAGTATAATTACTGGTTAGGTGTTTACTAGAGGCGTACACCGCATAGAAGCAAAAATGCCGCGAATGACTTAAAATTCGGGGAATTATGTAAAATAATAATAATCTCTCTTAAAGCTGATGTTAATACTCCCTAAGCCCGAAAACTTATATATTTACTAATTAATAGATTTAACTTAGATACACTCGTATAGAAATTTGTCCGTATATTATATGTTGATTATTTAATGAATAATGGGTTTCGGGGAATACAGACCCTTAATCTTCATGGGAATAATATGCAACGAAATACATTTGCTATAGTTGAGACATTAAAAACACTGTAGAAAATAAAATTAAGAGATATACTTTAAATTAATGAGTTACACGAGATATAAAATCACCGCACAAGTGTAGAGTGCACAGTTTCTAAGGTCAACGAGTGAATTTAACATGTAAATTAGTCAATTAAAACGTAACAACCAACGACCTTAATATAAAGTATGAATGTATTATCTAAGGTAGCGCTTTAAAAAAAAAATAGGCGACTATTAGTGACGTACAAAATTTCAACCCCCTAGTCATCCAGAAGAAATATGAGAACATGAAAAGGTATTCACAATTACGTTTATATGAAACCCATAAATTTATGGCGCACGGGAAGAAAAAATATTTATGAATATTAACATTCAATTCAACTTCATCACAACGTTTTACCATATTAAAAAATGGTGCACATAGCGAGTGCGGTTAAGAAGGCTAACTCTATTTTGTATTTGGTGAAAAGATCATTCCAACATATGACGGTACCACTATTCACAACTATTTATAAGATATATATGAGGCCTCTCCTAGAATATGCCTCTCAGATCTGGAATCCATATTTTGCTAAAGATATAGTTTTACTGGAAAATGTTCAGAGACGAGTCACAAAATTGCCCTTGGGTCTTAAAAACCTGGAATATGTGGAAAGGCTGAGAATGAAATTGAATAATTGAAACTGCCCACTCTTCAGGAGCGACGAGCCAGAGGTGACCTCATCGAAACACGAAACATTCAAGATTCTATCGGGCTACTACAATATTCCTAATATGACAGATATGTTTGCATTAAACACTAATGTGGGCCTTCGACGACATCACCTGAAGTTGAACAAGTCTCGGTTCTCGTGTAACCCAAGAAAGCATGCATTAAGCAATAGAGTGGTCAATATGTGGAAAAGTTTGCCTGAGGGTGTTGTGTCTGCAGCCAGTGTCAACCAATTTAAGAATAGGCTGGTTATTCAAATGAGGGACTGTGATATGGGCCTTTTAGTTTAAGCTGCCTGCCCATTATCAATAATAATAAATTTAAATACCGCAATAAGAGACGAAAAGAAACACGACAGTTTCTTGTTCTTGACTGGCGAATGATGACGCTGTCATCAAATGTCAAATGCCTTCCACTGCTTTCAGCTGACAGTGCTTCACTGTCCATCCCCGTCAACTACGCACAACATCATCACAGACCATAACCATCTGCAAAAACAGACTAAAGCAATTTAACCTTTCCCAAAATCTACTTTTAACACTTCTTTATCTCTATCCATCTCCTATTCGTCTCGTTATAACGGAGCTAGTTTTGACACAGTAACATTGTTTAAAATATATACAGGGTTATTTGGAAAACATTAATTACCTCGCAGGACTATATTCCTGCTTTAATTACGAGTCAAAATGTTCAAGCAACCATGACCCATTCAATGGTTATGCGACATCTCAGTTTGCATTTTTTTATTAAAACTTAATTTTTGTAAAAAGTTGGACAATTACTACAGTAATTTACATCGAATATGAAAAAATCATTCACTTTAATACAAGTCAAATAAAATAACATTCCGATTGAAATTTCTGCAATAAACCCGCCATTAAACATAATAATTTCGCTGTCCGTCCGTCCGTAATTTCGTTCGAATTCACGACTAAAAAAACGAAATTAAATTAGCAACATGTTGCTATGGCCACCTCTCTGTGGAGCGCCAAAAAGATGCTATAAATATATACAAGGGTTTTTAGCAAAGACGCGAAGCAATATTCCGTCATTTTTGATGGGTTGCAGCTAGTTATTAAAATATGTTTACAAATCGAGGAAAATTTTATCAGTCTGGGTTTAAACTTTTAAACTTTGTCTTTAAACTGGCGCCGTCGATTTCTGTCGCTTTAAAACCTCAAAAACTCAACACCGAGTAATAATCGGCAACGCGGCCGCAAGGAAAACGTATTGTAAGTAAGTAGAATTTATTAAACAATTTATTACCCAGAACTGTAAGCTAATATGTATTGAATTTATTAAACAATTTATCACCCAGAACCGTACGCTTAATCCGCGGTGAAATCTCGAACGGCGTGCGACGGCCGGAGTCTGCCGCGGAGTTCATTATTCAGAAGGGATTGGCACATTTGTACTCGGGAAAAGATAGATTGGATAGATCACTGAGAAGGGTCTTATGAGCTGTCGACCCGAGCGGATATACGATATTAATTTATGCTCGTGCCCGCACATATCGTTGCGAGACAGAGAGCGAACCTTCCAGAACATACACCTGCCGATAAATTGGGAGACGTGGGAATTAAGCCATGTATTCACTAGGGGACAAATAGCGCAGCATTCCGCGCGGCATGTCGCATGAACATCTACGTCCATGTTTCGGGGACAATGACGCGGTCATTTGACGTGTACACACCGGGACTCACATATCTTGTGGAAATGTCACCCGGTGAGGTTATGATGACAGCTGCGGTATCTATTTACACTTCGTCATTTAGCGAAAACGGGGTTCCGCGCAATTCGAAATGTTTTTTTGGGTCGCAATTTCAAATTAACGAGGTTTTACTGTAGTAAATTGAATATTATTAAAAACAAGGTCCTTTTTGCAAATAATTATTGTTTTCCACACGTCGCGGAAATGTCGCCCTATGAGGTTATGATGACAGCTGCGTATCAATTTATGTTAACGAGTTTATCGAAACGTAAGAGGAGAAAAAGGTGGTGGATGCGAAATTATTTACTGCAAAGAGAAAGAAGGACGGATATTCTATGCGATCTTCCATCGATACAGCTCGATGAGTTCAAGAATAATTTCGTTTCCCCACATTGTCATCTTAACAGATACAGTGCATGCGTATTCACTTGTAAACATGTCAACGTTGCCACGGCACGTAGAAATGCCGCGCTATGTTGTGCGCGACGTCCCGAAACAGTGCACGACGTTGCAACGTCACGTAGACTCTATGCCGCGCGTGCTGTTGAGGGACAATTTGTCCCCTAGTGAATACATGGCTTTAATTTGAAGGGGTCTGTAGATTACATTTCAAAATACTTCAAAAAAAAGAGGAACATTCACATGGTTTATAATACAATCACCATATATAGAATTCACAGAAACGATCCTTATATTGCGTGTACCTAGATGAAGCCTTGATCTTACTGTCTTTACGCGAGATCAAAGTTTACTTACATAATCCGATAGACTAAGTACCCTTATATTTATAATCTATCTCTAGAGATCTTCTGAAATTGCCTGCCACAACTCTAAGAGATTATATATAAATTTATATATAAATTACGTCTACTGTGGTTTTCTAGGAAAAGGTATTTGAGTCTATTCTCATGGGTTTACATTATCTTAACAATTCAAAAAAAAAACATTATCCAAACAATTGATCGCAATTGCATATCATTGTAAACTTGGTTAATTTTAACGTGATAATATTATATTTATTATACCAATTATATTAATTTCGTTGTCTGTCTGTCCAGAATTTTAAATGCAAACAAATTTTGTAGCTTAAATTTTGTTTAACGCAGCTCGTCGTGGGACTACATTTTGAGATTAAAATTTAAACATACGTTTAAATAAGCTCTTAAACGTGGTTTATTAAAATAAGCTTCATCGTTTACAAAGTTTATATTATTATAGTAATCAGTAAGTGCTTGTTAAAAATGATAGGGCTATGGTAAAAAAAAGTCAAGTGTCGTGGCTAGGGAGGAATGTTATTATTGCTGGGTAACACGCATTTAACATTCACTAGAGCATTCCATCCAATCTTGCTCGTAATATGTATCGCTTATTTATTTCGCCAGTTTCTTACTGTTACAGTAGGTACTTCGCTCGATTATTCGCTTTATTTATCGCTTCGCAATTCACGACTGGCCACACTGAGTGTCGTCTCCCGCGTACTTCACGGGATTTCGCACTGAACTAACTCCCAAATACGACTACTCTGCCAGCGGCCTAGATCCGCGCTATTCATATCCAAAAACTGAATTATCGAAACTCCTAGATTATTCTAGTGCTTAGGAGAAGGTTCTCGTTGCTTCTAGACATTTCCAGGTGTTTGTAAACGTTTCGCGGAGGTTGTAGATAATTTGTACATTTTTATTGGCCTTTCTCGATCCATAGGTATCGTTACGACATATTAAAAACAATTCTGACAGTGCGTAAATTATTTTTATCATCTCTTTACAATAATATAATATAAATTAGAAATAGTCGGCTTATGTAATTCTATAGTTTCTGGCAGATAACAATGATCAGGGCAATAAAAATTAACTAGTACTAAAATTTAAAGAATGTCAAAGAACAGTTTTTTTATATTTTTATTTAATTTATACATATTTTTAATGTGTAACATCTTTCCTCTCGCTTTACTGCAATCTGTGGCAGAGATTTCATGACAAAGGACGAAAATGCGTAACAGGAAATAAGACGCCAGGCAAGCGCGCGCAATTTCATTTAACCATTGAGCGCGCGCGTTGGAAAAAAATATCGTTTATAAACAAATCAGTGTCCAGCAAGTGCCATCAAAGCGAAGACGCACTCTTTTCTGATTTTGTATATGTTACGTGGCTGGTGTCAAGCGTGTGGATGTTGTCTTCGAAACTATCCAATAAATACTATTTTTTTTTACAATAATGTAAACAATAACTACCCTTAATGATTTACATTCTCAAATTTTATGTGATTATTTTTAAATATTTATTCAAAGTTTTCATACAATATGTATAGCGGCACACTACCGCCATCTATGAAAATAAATAAAAACATATAATTGACCAACATATTTCTAAATAAAAATGCGTGTATTTACTAATTAATAAATATGTAGGTATTAGCTTTTTAAAATTTGGATTTAATTTCTGTCGCTGCTCAATTGATATTTTTAATTGTGAGATGTCAAATGGCACACATCATATGCGACTACTGTAATGCTCGCTCTTTTTTTTCAAAATATATTATCAGTTTTTTAATAAAGGTATGACCAGATTTTTTAATTACAGTTGTACTTAATGATTTACATTCTCAAATTTTATGTGATTATTTTTAAATATTTATTCAAAGTTTTCATACAATATGTATAGCGGCACACTACCGCCATCTATGAAAATAAATAAAAACATATAATTGACCAACATATTTCTAAACAAAATGCGTATGTAGATATATACGGTACCTACCTAGTGCGGCAAAATTCAGAAATAAATAAATGCGCATACCTTATCTTTACTTGTATTTACTAATTAATAAAAATTTATAGGTTGGTGTTGGTGCTCAATTGACATCGTATGCGACTACTGTAAGGCCCGCTCGTTTCTTATTGTTAAAGATCGTGTCCGGCCTTGCACGGTTTGTTGGCACATTTCTTTTCCATTTTCTTGCGTACGTACATCGCATATTTAGTTAGAGGTATAATTTACACAGGATAACATACAGGGTGTAGCAGAGCAAGTCCACAACACTTCACAGGTGGATTCCCGCCTTGATTATGAATCTAAAACGTTCATTACATTTCTTATTTTATTTTTTAAATTTTTTAATTTAAAGACTATCCACAGGTCAGAATGACCCTAATGGATAGTCATTTAGGACAAGGTGATTAGTACAGTTACAATTTACGATAATACATTAAAATAAAACATTAATACATTATACGATATAAGTATAGTACAATAAGTGATTACAAGATGAACGAAATTCACATTCTCCACACGACATAATAGGCATGTGGGCTCCCAGCTCAACTGAGTCAAAAAATGTGTACCCGCGCTTTGTGGCTATAAATTTTTTGTTTAGGTTGATTTCCGAAGAAACCGTCTTACACGCTCAAACTATTTTCGGTCAGGAGCGATGTAATTTCTCTCTTAAACTGAGGTTGTGTCATGTGAAATATGTCGATGTTGGGATTACATGACGTGACCTCGTTGTACTGGTTTAGCATTCTAGGTAGAGGAGAGAAATAACCTATGTTGGTGTTGTAGACCTTTGTGTGGAATAGTGTTTGGAATCTCAGAGACCGGGCAGGTATATTAATATCTATTTGCGAGAGTTTTCATTTGTTTTTGTTCATTGTTTTCATTTGTCTCACCCGTCGCAAACTCGAATCACAATCCAATCTACTGTTAGATCTCCATTAACCCCTCCGTAAGGTGAAACAGATCAGATTAGATTGCGCGCACTTGGGGGTGATTCAATCGAACAACAAAAGCGGATTGAACCGAGTAAATATGTTAATACCACTGTTACAGATACGCCAGATCCCGTCGGTGTGTCGGCCGAATTCCACCCTGCGCCCCTTTTTGGGGGTGCCTCGGAGGATTCCCACCTCCCCCCGCGTCTCCTGCACCCCGTCCACCCTACGCGACTCGCCGCCCTCCAGAATATAAAGTTTGGTTGCCATGGCGACCGGAGGGTGTTACTTCCCCTACGAAAAAACACTGGACGCGGAGGAGTCGGGTGCAGCCGATATTGTGGCGGCGCGGCAGAAGTAAATACAACACTATCGGATCGACGAAGAAATTAAGTTAAGAATATTTTGAGTATTTTCAAGAACACGATACTGGATTTAATCCACAGAGGGACATCATTGATCAAGATATGTTAAAGATAATATTTATTTATTTATTTCAATACACGGCACAGAAGTACCATTTACATAATAATATATACAAGAAATCCAAAGAGTAGAACAGCAAAAAATTACAAAATTGACACAGTATAGGTAGTTGTTTAAAGTTATAACGGTAATTTAGAAAAAGGAGAAGTGTAGTATATACAAAGTTAAACAAATAGGTATGATCATTTGTTTGTGATTGCATTTTGAATTCAGGACAGCGGGATGTATAGCTTTTAGTAGCGAATCTTTATATTGTGCTAAACTGGTATTAAAAATATCAGAGATATGCGCATAGGTGTTCTGAATTTATAAAAAATGTATAAAAACGAGTTAAATTGAAATAATTTTCAGGCGTATTCTAGTGTACTTGTTAATAATTCGAAGGAATGGCATGTACATATAAAAAGAATACTGATTTAAAAACTCCAATCAAAAATATGGATATTTTACTGTACTGTTTATTATAAAGACAAAATTTGCAGCCACAGGTGGCGGTGGTAAAGGTACATCTTAAACATATATACAACACCAAAAACTTTGATGGACGTGGCAGTCTGGGTGGAATTGGTGAACGTTATATTGTGTAAAGTGATCACTTAAGTCAGCCGTACGACAGGTTGTAAGCCCCATGGATACCCAAAAAGACTTCCATACCTACTTTACCATATAAAAAAGTAGCTTTGTCTTAGTAGCTCTGTTAGTTAGCTTTGTCTTTGGCTTAGGCCCGGTTGTTTTAAGTTCGATCAAAGTAAGCGTTCTTTTAAAGCATAGATTTTTACGTTCTCCACCAATCAGACGATCCGTTTTCGTTAAAATCTATGCTTTGATCGACCGCTTACTTTGATCCAACTTGAAACAACCGGCCCTTAGTAGACATTTATAGACTAATGTATGGGGCGTATGGACGCAAAACCGCCCCTATCCATGTAGGCTCCAATGGCGGTTTTGCATCCATACGCCGACCTTACCAGGAATCGAACCCGGAACCCTCGGTATGAAGAGCCAATGCCGTACACAATGAACTACGAGGCCGCTGCTCACACGATGAGCATTACGCGAGTACGCTGGTATTTAGTTAGATTATTTTCAAAGCATTCGAAGTAAGTACCTACCCATGGCAATATAATTCTATAATTATTATTTTACTCTCTAGAATTTCCCATCTACAGTATTCCAATCCATTCTACAACAGAACGAGAAATTAACATTTTCCCCTTACTACGAAACGTAACACAATCAAATTAAACATTTCCAAGCACCATCTACCATTTAAATTTGTAATTTGGGAATCGTCTATTGCGTATGAATGGATAGATTTGCATTTTACGCGGTGTATATTTATTGCCTGTGACAGGTATAAATTATTGTCTGATATTAATGTACTAGCTGTAACGTAACCCGTCAAAAATGACGGAACACTGGTTCGCATCTTTGCTAAGCCCTAGTATGTATTTAAAGTATCTTTTGGACGGTCCACGAAGAGGCGGCGGTAGCAACATGCGTTAAACCGCCGTTTCGGGTTTGCTGGCCGGTCGTTTAATTTGTTTCTTTTTAGCCGTGAATACGAACGTAATCACGGACGTTATACGAGGTTACGGACGGATAGACGGACGGACAGACAACGAAATTATTATGTTTGATAAAACACATCACGTGTCACACACAGCATTTTGTACACCAGACCTAATAAATAGAAAGCAAGAAGCATAAAGGAAAATTCGAAATTTCTTAAATAAATATTGGAAAAATGATAGCTTAAATATACACGAATTTTGGAGCAATCAGTTGAAGCACATCTTGAACACGCCCTTACGATATCTTCACACTTGACACAATTCGTTGCTGTCCCTTTCAAAGTGGCTGTCCCTTTCAAAGTGTCGTACGAATTGGTTGTTTTCACGATATTCCCAATTCAGATCTAAAAATAAATTTAAGGGTTTGATGAAAGTGACGGTACGTGAGAAACACACAGACTCCATCCCACATCTGGAGCGACACTTTACATATTAATGAGAGACTGTTTCAAAGTCTCTAGCCAAAGTTTACAAAGTCTCGCGAAGTTTAGATACACTGTGTGAGTGCCATTTTAATTACTGGGAAGATTAACAAATAAACAAATTTTCATAAACCCCTTAATTAATTTTAAAGATTTCGCGAAATATAAATAGAAACAACGCCCTTAAACAAATTGCTCTAAATGTCAGGGCTGCGAAGTCAGTTTCGTCAGAAATTGGCCTCAAACTGGTTAAAAAATTAAAAACATTTTTTTTAGTTAATGTACACAGGGTGTCTCACAGCTAGCAGCAAAAACTTTAAAGGTGGATTCCCGCTTTGATAATGAATCTAAAATGTTTAAGCAACAATGACCTAATATCAATAACTACGGAGATACGCACTATCAATGTTTGCATTTATTTTCAATCCGTCTGACTTTATTTTTGCAGGAAGTTGAACTATCATTACAGTAACTTATATCCATCGTGAAAAATACAAATAAAATGAAAAAGTGCGACACGGAACAACCCCCAATGAACAACCATACATGAAGGTGAAATCTAGAGGATGGGACTAGAGCCTCCAAATATTCGTGATTCCAACTATTCGAATATCGAATAGTTAATGATAATATATTCCAATATATTCCTAAAATTTTTAAAATAAGAATAATTTACTTTTGATGATAAATACAGATAAATAAATACATTCTATATATTTGTAGAGTAATTGTAAACGTAATTGTAGAGAATTTAATTATTTAAATTTTTTATAATATATGTTATAAAAAACAACAAAAAATATATTGAAAAATAATGGTGAATTGATATGTTTATCTCACACCCCACGTGCAAGTTTATTTAAAATAATTTTGTACAGGTATAACTTTTTGTTGGCTTTTTTATAAGTATTTATGAAAGCTAAATACAAAAGAATAATAGAAAGCCATCTCCATCGTTGACAAAACAATGTAATAAAACTTGTTGTCATAAAGCCATAAAGATAAGCAGAAGATGTCCCACTTCCACATGGCCGATAGTCGTACTTCTGGAGAAAAAAATCGTATACCTGAGTGAACGAATGAATGCTTTCATATGACTTCCAGGGTGCGTAAACCTTTGTTTCGTCTAGAAAAATATTAAAAATCTTATAATATAAATAAGAGCGAATACTTTTTAAAGTATCAACGAATACTTAAAAACAGGCGAACATATTCGGGGTTCGAATATTCGGATTGGAGGCTCTAGACGGGACTTTGGCAAACTAAAATTGTATTTTGTTATAAATGCAACGACGCCTGAAAACGAAGAACTTTTGTGTGTCCTCGACAGCAAGGACCTGTGTACGCGAAACCTGGACATTAACCTGAACAGATCACCCATAAGTAACTAGTCACCACGGCGAGCAATGGAACGACCAATGTAACGCCCGGTGTATCCCGCAGGGATCGTAAACGAAAATCGTCGCTCTAAAGCGACCAAACTGAAATGGCAATGAACTGCACGGGTTATACAACAAGAAAATAACAGGTGAAGTCAAAAAATGTCTGGTAGATCAAAAATTGACGGGTAGGAGAAATCGGGGAAGAACTCAGTCATATTATTAAAATTAAAATTATTATAATATTTTCATTTAGTCCATAAAGTACGTGGCCTGATCGAGTAGAATGGTACGCTGGGCTAAGTGATAGAAGGGGGGGGGGGGTCGGAGTCGTGCTACGTAATTCTTTCCTTTATAGAAAATAGTCGCGTTGACCTAGAAATTCCAGACGGAAAAATAATGTGTTTATTCCAGCGTAACAAGGTTGAGCACCTCAAGACCTGGTATTACTATTACTTTCAATAAAAAATATATGAAAAAGAAGAAAAACAGAACGAAGAAATAATTAAATATATGTTGATATGATTTCAAAACATCTAAAACAATAAATATAAAAAAAGAAAAGTATTGAGTAATACTTCTTTGGCGTACATAAAATAAACAGCGCATAGTTTCTCACAGCACAACCCCAAAAGCACAACTATTTGAGCATGAGGAAGCGCGATAAGAGCCAGCCGCAAGAACTGACAACCAAAGAGATACCCGCAGATTACGGAGCCCTGTTCTACGTTGACAAAAGATGAGCGTCATTCAGCACAGCGGCGACACCTATCGAACTTCACAGATACCGAGATTAAAAACCATAGGGAGGATTTCCCCGAATAGCAGTAATAAAGTTAAAAACGGAATTGTACAAAATAAATTCATGGTGTGAAAAGATTTCGTTTGGCATATTTGGAAATTTCACCTTCAACGTGCCTAAACTATTTTGCAGTCGATGTCTTTCTTGTTTCTGCTCTGACAATTTACAGGACGCCAGAGCGCACCATTCGAGAGATTCTAGAGACCATTCTACTGCTTCAGAAAAAAAAAGAGTTTTACGCACATTTTTATGTGCTAACATAAAATATATTTTGTACGCGCTCACTTAATTTGTAAGACGTATTGAAAATGGCACGCACGTTCCAGAAACGCACACGTTCGGCGCCACCCCACACACGCGCGCCGGTCGCTATACACCGCTGACGCCGTGAAAATTAAGTCCATCGATTATTTTGCCGGAAACTCCTCCGCCGCTGAGGACAGCCGCCCGGCCGCCCTCGCCGCAACAAGTGGTCGTTAAACGAATCACACGTGTCGTATTCCGCGTCGCGGTCTAGAGGCTTCGGGGACGAGGGGGTGAGGGGGAGGATTAATGTACCGGCGGCCGAACGTACATTTTTCCTGATTAGCCTCCGACAGCCTTCGTCGGCCCTGCCGGACAATGAGGCACCGCGGCCGCCGTAATTGAAGAGCTTTATTTTTAACCTCCCGGCAGATTTAATCCCGAAGGCGCCCTGGAGGGTTCGCGTAAACAACGTGTTTTTACTTTGCGTCATAAATTCTCGTGAATACGCTCACACTAGCTGTGACCAGTCAAAAATGACGGAACATTGGCTCGTGTCTTTGCCAAGCTCTAGTGTTTATGGTAGCTTTTTTGCGGTCTAACGCCGTGAATTCGAACGAAATTACGGACGGACAGACAACGAAATTATTATGCCTGATGCCGTGCGATTGTCTTTAACGTCTATAATAGTTTTACAAAATACGTACAATATGCTGGGAATTATGAAAAAGTGTTAACGTAGAAAATTTCTTTTTTATTTGTTTTTAACGAGACACTAACAGAACACTGGGTACAAAATACATTAAAAAAAACAATACATTATTATTTAAAACTCAGCACACTATCCAAACAAGTGTTTTCTGTCTGCTCTAGTAAGATTCATGTACAAGGTGTAACAGTTAGTCCACAATACTTTGCAGATGGATTCCGCCTCAACTATTAGTCGAAAATGTTCACGCAACCTAACGTCAGTAATTATGGAGTTACGCAAAATCAAAGTTTGCATTTTTTAAAAATATTTCTGACTTAATTTTTGCAAAACGCTGAACTTTCATTACAGTAACTAATATCGATTATGACAATTTTATTCGCTTCAATACAATTCAAATAAAATGACAAAAATCTGAATATAATTAAATGAATTAACTTTGTTTATCACCACATAATTTTTGGTAAAAACCAACCGGTTTCGGTAACAACGTTCCTTCATTGAAATTAAGAAATTGGATATTTTCCGTCGGGACTCGTTTCTTCTGGTTTGAGTTTTCTGATGTACTCTGCCGTGTTTCTACGACCTTTTTGGTATTAATTTTTATTATATTAGTAATCATTTACACTTATAAAACTTTTTTTTTTCGTAATGTTCGCATTGGCGAAATTTGTATCGAAGTTGCAAGAAAAGTTACGTGACCAAATTTTTGTTTCCTGTGTTCCTTTCTATTGATTCATCTAATTTGTTTCAACTGTATTAATTATAGTCTCACAGAGACGCGTGTGGAAGTCTTTTTATAGGATGGCCCATGGCTTACGACCTGTATGAACTAGCTTAAGTGGTGACTCTACACAATGCCACGTTCAAGAAGTCGTATCAAATTTTATATATGTTCAAATCTGAGATTCTTTAGTTTTTTTTAATGGACTATTTATTCTAAAGACATATGTTATTCGCAGCTCTATATTTCGAAACTTTACATTGCGAGACTTTATAATTTATCTTAATCATTTAATCATCCCTCTGTGGACAAAATCCAGTAACTGTGTTCTTGGAATATACCTACATATAAAAATATTGTTTATACTTAATTGATATTAGTAGGATAATTATTCCGTTTAAGTGAGTTCCAAAATAAATTAAATATAGAACTTTAAGTTGATGGTATATTATAATTAATCAGTGTTCACAAGTATTATTACGTCTCGCTACTAAACATTTTATTTTCTGGCAGACGAAATGTTATCTTGTCAAATAGACACGACCATAAAAAGTTGTAATTGCTGGCGAGAACGCCCCAACTTTTACGCTCGGGGACAATAATTCTAAACCAGAGCGTTGTCGTAAATACGAGCAAAAACTACAAAGCTGACTTGCTTCACTCGACTTCAGCGCCCACATCAGATGCAGCAAAGAAAAAAATTTATAACCAATCATTTAAATAAACGAGGACACGCATATTTTATTTTAAACAGTGAAATTTAACTTCTTCAAAAAGAGCAAAATGATTTTGTGGTGATATTATTAATGTATTTAATAAAAAAATATATATATATTTGTTTTCACCACTTATTTGTTGAAAATATAAACATGTTTCAGGGACAATGGTCCCTTCGTCAGCGTACTAACAAATTTACAACCAAAAATCGAAGTATAGACAATAAAAAAATATTATTTTATTGTTTATTAACGCCTTTAAGGGCGTTTTTAAAAAATAAAATAAACCAATACATGTCAATTATACAATATAAACAAAAAAGTAAGTTTTACAAAAGTTTAAACAATGCATGTAAATGACACTGATGTGTCGAAAATCGGTAGCGTATTTGTATTGAAATATGCCTAAAATGTGCATTAAATAATGAAGACTTCAAACAACGTGTTTAGAAATTTTTATAGTGAATGCCTAAGAAATACATACAAAAAGAAAGTAATAATATAAAGCAGAAAGCACAATACAAAAATAAATACATAAAGTAGAAAGCAAGCAAAAATATGTGGGAAATTAATGAATAATTAAGTACTAACTTTAAAACAAATTTAAAATATAACATTTTGTAACAAGGACCTGGTTGATTATAATATTCAATTTACTATGAACACTTTATTTCAGAAATTTCGAATTTATACAAATGTAATCCCGTATAATTTGTATGTAAAATTTGTAAAGCATCATTAATTGCTTTGGTGCTATTCCTGGTACTTTTAATAATTTGCTACTTGTAATTTATATTGTTTAATGTATGTTCTTTTTAATTTTATGATATATTTTTTTATGTAAAAGCCTATACGCATTGCTGCTCGTTACCTACTCTACATTTTTAATTTTTATACTCATGATTTGGTGCTATTCCTGAAACTTTTAATGTATGTGCTTTTTGAAATTTATTTTATACTCTTTATGTAAAAGCCTAATGGGCGTAAACAAATAAATAAATAAATAAATAAATAAATTAATATTGAAAGAATGGTGAAAAAATTCCTTTATCTCGCTTGCAAAATATCGTTATGCCGTCATTTTTGGCATGGGTACTTTTGAATGTGTAAGATCCTGGCTTTAATAATAAAATGTATTAATTTGATAAATACGACCCTACTTTATAATTACTCGCAGTCCGCGCGGTTATTCGCGAAACTAGAAACCGGTGGGTGGTTCAGTACATAATGAACACAGTGAATGCGGACGATGGAGATATTGTTTTGGTCTAGACTCGAGCCATAGAAATCTTTACGATTGTCTGCGAACACGAACCTCTAACAGAAACGCAGCGGACTGCTGAGTGGGTAAATCTAGGCCTGCATTACCGTCGAAGCCTTTGCATGCACTTACGCCATTATTCGGCGCCTTCGTTGCAGAAAAAATATTAAAACCATAATTAAAGCATAAAAAAAATAACAAGAAAGTGCATTAATCTTCTACAAAACCTTCTACAAAAAACCATCACAATAACGCAATGAAAAAATCTTATCAAAAACAATATATATATACTTTTAAATGTTATTACAATACCTTCTTAATTATTAATTTTTATAACTTAATTTAATGTTTCCTTGTGTATATCTTATTTACTTAATCTTATGTCTTACATTTTTGTATTCTTGTATTGTTAATATCTTACTTATCTAATCTAATGTCTTACACTAACGATTTCATTAATAATAGATATATACATATATGACAATGCCCCCACTTTTAAACACGAGAATAAATTCTCATTTAAGGGGTTACGTGTAGTCAGGATTTTTAAAAAATTGATTCTTTTTGGTATTTTCTTAAAGCAAAATGTTTCAAAAATATTGTGTGAAAATATCAACTCGATCCGGTTATTAGTTTTAAAGATATTCAACGATAACTGTATGGCCCTCCGCTGCCGCCCATACTGATACGCGGACGGTACTAGAGCCGGCCGGGCTGACAAACGGGGCGACTGCTATAGAACGCGGTTTTTACCTGTTTAATTCTAAGAATAATGTACGAAATTTCTTTTATACTTCTACTTTTAGACATAAGACCCATTTTAGGCTAACTGAGATTTGATTTAGTGTTAGTATTTCAGTGGCAGTGAAATCCAGCAGTCGATAGGTATTGTGCGTGTATTATAATCATTTTCAAAAATTTATAATGAGACGTCATGAAGGTATGCAAGGAATATTAATGATTGCCAATGCATAGGATTACATTATGAACCTAATGCATACCGGTATGCTGAAAAACTCGATATAGAGCGCATAAAGATTGCTGACCAACGTGCAAATCAGGTCACTCGAGAAGGCAAAATGAGACATGGATAAAAAAAAATCGACATCTTGGAGGCTTACACATCGGCAGAAGGTGTATTATATGTACCAGAAATAGATGACTCTACGTAAGTAATTTTTTAAATTGTATTTGTATTCATTATTTATGCATAAAACTTTAAATAATAAATGAGTGAATTTTTCCCTCAAAATTCATAATTCAGCTTTCAAAGACCGCCATTTTGCTAAATTTGAAAAAAAAATAAAAAACCTTCGATTAAGCACAAGATTAACTATTGAACTACTAATTTATTTTTGTTTCATTAAATTTAGATAAACCACTAAGAAGCACTGATGGACACCGCGAGATACTACTTGCAAAACAGGGGTCAAGAAACGAGATTCTATCGTGGTCCAGTATTAATAATTTTATTTGAAATTTTCGGTAAAGTTACTTAAAATATAGTGTAAAACGTTGGTATTATGTATTGAATCAAAACATTAAATAACCGTTCAAAAAATTTTTTGTAAATGTCTATTTTTTGCGCCTCTGACTACACGTAACCCCTTAAAAGTGGGTAAGCGTGTAATATAAACGTGTATATATATTATATTGAATACACTCTTAAGTTTGTACATTTACCAAATAAATTTAATAAAAATATATATATATAGTTTCCTAAAAAATGTAGTTGAACCGTCAAACAGCTTACTAGGTAGGTAGGTAGGTGAGCAAATACTACTTTGAATTTACTATTTTTTTAATGAAACCGAGAGTGTGAGAAGTCAGTCGCGCGCCCACTGCCTCAAAATTGAAATAATAAATTGAATAAATCCAACAACCATTCAATGAAAAGCTGAATGTTGATTTAATAGAGAATAAAAGAAAAATAATATAAATCGAATAATTCCAATAACCGCTGAATGGAAAACAGAATATTTATGTGAAAGAGAATAATTGGATTAACTAAACCTCTCGTAAATTCAAAGAACAAAAAATATAGATTTCCGTATATACAAACGAAAAACATTGGAAAACGGATTAAATTGGAAAAACAAGTCGTAATTTCAGCATGAGAATCAAATAACATTCGAGATGCTTAAATAAAGACGGTTTCTTGGGTTTTTGTGACTCATTTACGGTAAAAGGATAATATTTTTGATAAAGATGTTGGATCATCTGTCTTGTTTCTAAAAAAGGGTGGTCTTAAATCGGACAACTTAGAATCGTTATAACTAAACGAGTAAAACACGTAAGAACAACCAAAATATCATAAATAACCGATCGAACCTTAACCGCCAGCCCTACGAATGTTTCTTTCCAATAAACATGGACACTTAAGTCTGATTCGAACCATTAAAGCCCGATTCCCACAACTCTCGTGGCACTTAACACTAATGTATATTTTTACCAAAGTGTACTAGAAACTCGAACATTCATTTATTTAAAAAAAAAGTGAGATAAACTAAACGCCCGTGCTACGAAAATTGAACTAACTCGGTGGTCCCCTGGTCTCGGCATTGAAGCATTTATAAAAATATAAAGAGCATTCATGGATATAATTTAAAAAAATGATAAATAAATATTTGAGGTCCACGCGTATCCTACGAGAAGTAGGTGGGATTTCAGACTTTCACAAACAAATGTGGCAAGAACGCAAAATAGTTTAAAAATTCTCAATTAACTGCCAGCAAATGTGAAGGAAGCAACTAGTCACACTACTTTTCTAAGGTTAAGTATGAAATTTTTTTAATTATTATTAAATAAATTACCCATAATTCATTTTTTTTTTCAATTTCAAGTTTTTATTATTTTATTCGACTGGTGTTAAAGCGATTGAATTTTTCAAAATCGGTATTAGTTACTGTAGATATTTCAACGTTTTGCAAAAAATAAGTCAAAAATATTGAGAGAAAAAAATGCAAACTTTGAAGTCGCCTAATTCCGTAACTATTTATTACAGTTACTAAAATAATTTATTTGAAGTAAGTTGCAAACTTACAGATTAGGACATTGCTTAAACATTTCCGAATCTTTAGAGAGTTAAGTTATTACGGTCGTTGGACATATTACAAACATCCTAATTTAAATAGAGACGACAGTTACAAACTACCGAGTATTGTTCTCACGACTTTGATTCCACCTTTAAGAGACGTCGCAGAAAAGCCCGAAGATGTAATTAGTACACATTGCACATTGGGGACCTCTATCGTAGAAGTGAAAACTCCACAACAAAGTGCATATAATTTACGACCTCGGAAGAAATAATCAGTTCGCACGACATCTCAGCCGTGATAGGACGGTGACGCTGCTGAATAAGACTTCAATGAAACGTCGAGATTTGCTTCTCAACAAAATACACTACTTAACATATTAATTTTCGAATGTAATTGTGAAGTATTGCGGACTAGCGCTGTTACACCCTGTATATGTCCATCCGTCTGTCTGTCCCCGTAACTTTGTGTGACGTCCGTAACTTGTTTATAGTAATTTTTTTCGAAAAACCATGTAAAAGTACCGACATTTTTGACGGGCTACAGCTAGTGTATACATAAAAGCAGATTCCCTAATAATTGCTGTTTGCACGAGGGTAAAACTCCCTTCGGCGGCTCCCTGGACGTCAGTCACGGGGCGGGGGGTAATTTTTCCGCATTCGCTCGCAATGCGCCAGTCTGGTTTGGAGAATACTCAATTACGGCTCCGCACAAAACGGATAACAGATTCCGGAAAAGCCATCAGCACCCTCGAGCCGGATTGGATGAGTGCTCGGTCGGCAAAACGGCGCTCGATCGAACACAAAATGGGCAAATTTAAAACGAAAAACAATATTTACAATGGTTGATCTTTTCGCTTATCTTTCCACGACAGGTCTACCGAGCCAATTGTGCGATGTCAATCAGCATTTGAGATGTCTAAACAATATCAATTGTTCAGAATTTTCGAGTCACCTAATAGAACGCGAACACTATTTTGATTCAAATACGGGCGACAAAATCTTACATACCGATACTGTGGGATTTCACCGGGATAAACTAAAAATTAGAAAAAACCCGTCAAAAATTGCGGAACTTTAGTTCGCATCTTTGCTAAGCCCTAGTATACATTTTGGGGGTCCACGGAGAGGCGGCGATAACAACACGAGTTTGCTGGCCCTGGGTACAAGCCCCGTCTCCGGCCGTTTAATTTGATTTTTTAGCCGTGAATTCGAACGAAATTACGGATCTTACACGAAGTTACGGACAGACAGACAGACGGACGGACAGACAACGAAATTATTATATTTGATGTCATTAAATACTTAAATAATTTTTTTACATGCTTTATATTGTAAATGTCGGATGCACAAAACAATATGCACAATAAATGTCGGAATTTCGGAACATTTTAATTTTTTTTTTTAAATATTTTTCATGTAGTCTTAATACATTTTTATTTCGTTTAACTTGTTAATTTTTATAACATAACTTTTATTTTTTAATTTCTCCCGAATTGTCACAAAAAATGTTTCTAAATTGTACTTTCACATTCGCACTAGGACATCGATGTCATTATGCGAATTGTTGACAATTTATATATTAAAAATAAAATAAATACTCACAGTTTTACCTTACCTGTTTTATTTTTCATCTTTATCGAATTCTCCCTAGCGGATAACCGAATCCCGGAAATTAAATTTTATTACTTCCTTTCTTTTAACTCGTGGCGTCTGCTTACTTGTTTTCTTGACGAAGAAACTTTGGATCGATTTTTAACCCTTTTCCCGCGATCCAATCGAGCTGAAACTTGGCAAGTAGACTCGTGGCGACGATCAAGAAGGTCTATCAAATTTTCGTTAAAATAATAATAATTATAGTATAATTTTGGATTTTTAGAAATTTTAATGGTTTTTTTCAAATTGGAATCATTACTAAAGTTTGATTACCACCAAAGGGCGCCGGCGGCCCGATAACGTCACGGAATATTTAAAATTTGAATTACTCCGTCAGTAGGTATAATAGGTACTTCACTACGAATTTCGAAAATTGCACACCTCTGTTTTTTTGGGAAGAAATCAAATAATAAAGAGATATTTTTAGAGATTTTTGACATAGATATTTATCTATATATGTTTCATTTTCAGTCAATCAATTATTACATGATGGTAAACTTAATTTACAAAGAAACGGAGTAAAATAAAAACTTGATTTTTATGGGTTAGTTTTTTTATATATTTGAATTAACAAATATTTTTCGATCCATAAAAATATTGAGTGGTATGATACACGCTTCTATATCATGTAAAATTTTATCTATTTATCTTTCTATCGTTATTTATCTAGTCGTGTTTTTTTTATTATATTTAATGATCACGCTTATATTTAAAGGACAAATGTTGAGGCAAAATATTTAATGAATGAAATGAAGCAATATTTTTGTCTTTTCTTAAAAGCCTCGAAAAGAGATTGTAGAAATACAGCATTCAATAAATAAATTTAATCTTTATAGATATAATGCCTAGGACAACATTAATTATATTTCCCTTCAAATGCCGCATCCGCGCGTGATGATCGAACTGCCGGCTTCTATTTTCATCTTTTATATTTAATCATGACACAAACCACTTTATTTAGTCCTACCGATAAAGGTCTAGCGGCGAGATCCCAAACTTGCTCAAACGGCTGATTATTATTTTAATTTTACGCTTCAACAGGCCAAAAGGGCCGATTACAGAAGCGAAATACATCAAAAATACCCAGGCTTGAGTGAATCACATTGATTAATTGTGACTTCACCGGAACCCTTGGTGTAAGAAGCCAGCATCATGCCCACTGGACTACGAGGGTCGCCATTTTTTCTGTTTTCTCAATTCCGAAAACATTTTTTTCCGTTTTCACAATTCCGAAAACAATGTCCGTGTCCGCGTAACGGCCACCCATTACTGAGTCAAAGCAATCGACCAGTAATAAATTACTTTTTGGTATTGAAAAAATCCGAAAAAAGTCTGTTACTTAAATGTAATTAATATTATTTAAAAAATCTTTTTAAAACACACAGAAATTGTTTTTTGAATAGAGGATTCTTTTCATACAGGAATTTTAATTTCTCGAAGTTAATTAACAATGCTTCTCGGGTTCACGTAACAAATTAATTTAAGGCAAGAATTTAAAATAATCAACATGTGGCGTAGCATTTTTGCGCTCGGAAAAATTCCTGAATTGTGCCGCACACACATTTTCTCTATTGTACCAGAAACACGTTGTATTGTAATGTAAAACGCAGTAATTATTTTCTAAGAATTTTCATCTTTATAATTATAAACCTTTGCCATTTTTATGTCGGTAAGAATATATATTTTTTACAGGCTACTTGTGATGTCTTGGAAATTCACACAAATGGCGCTTGACCAGAAAACCGTTGGGAATCAATAAAAGCGTTTTATCCATTCCGAGATAAAACACTCAAGAAGAAATTACATCAACAATCTCAAGAGTAACATATATTAATCGTCTTTTTTTATAGTTTGATACAGAAGTAGATAAGATTGTCTCAAGTATCGATCGATCGGTACTGGGAAGCAAAAGGTCAATATTTCATTACTGGATTACTCAACCGTACCAGGAACCTTATATCATCGTTTGCGACGATACAATCTTGAACTAAAGACAATATCCGGTGATGTGTAGATTCAGCCGTCCCACGCACGCCATAGGTACAGTCGAAGTACCGTATCGTAGTCTAAATTATTTAGAATAAAGTCTAAAACGGAATTGTTCCGACATTTTGGCTCATTTTTTAAAAATATTTCATTTAACCTTTTAAACGCCAAAGGTTTAAAAAATCAGATAGGTTAGTGACAGGTTTCAGTAACACTATAAAGATTAATAGTTTATCAAACGGCAGATTGACTTTAAATATACGACATTTAAAATCGTGTTTAATCTCGTCTCTGCAAGATCGAAAATTGCATGTAATCACGCACATGGTTTGGCGCGTAAACACGCTCGTGGCATTTGGATATGAACTAATGCCGACACAGCCCCATATATTATATTAAACAATCCGAATGGAATACACGTTCTCATCATCTTCAAGACTTCAAGATGCACAAGTTGTGGAACATCTTGGGCATGGCGAGTCCGACTTCCGTATCCTGTTTGCCTTCTCTTACAGTACTCTTTTGGCTTTCTGCATTGAAGTCTTGATGTAAATGACACTGCCGTCTAGTAAACTGGGTGCCACACGGCATGCCTTTGTTTAATGTTGGCCGTTTGAGGGGTGTATTTGAACCTTTTTTTGTCCAGCGTGAGAGCACATACTCTGAAATAGCTGAGAGCATATTACATCCTTTGGTAGTGTGGTTTCAGGCATTCTGACCACGTGGAAAAACCACTGAAACTGAATGATAATAGCTTCGATGCTCCTTAATTTGACTTTTTCAAAACGTTATAATTTGTGCGTTTATCTAGTCATTTTATTTTAAATATGTCCTTAAAAATTGTTGGTGGTGTGTTACTCCAAAGTCTTATAGAGATATGCAGCGTTCACGTTTCGAGGGCATACGAGTAGGAAGTAACATAAATGTTCTGTTGTAAAAATGGCCCTGATTTAGATATTTAGTGACCAAAGTGAATAGCCTGATTAAATTTCCATTCGTACGCTGGAGCTTTATATATACGAATGAAAAGATAGTAATAAACATTCAGATGTCGACCAGTAAAATAACAAAAAGTTCTGACAATTCATCTCACAAGTTTGCATTCAGCGTTCTATTGCATTCATATTACATAGAAGCAAACGTGCAAAAATACATAAAACGCAATAATAGTTCCCAACATCAACTACTGCAGCAGTATACTATTTCTGACTGATGGATAAGAATTAAAAAATTAACAATACTCCAAAATAAAGCGTTAAGAATTATACTAAAAAGAAATCGATACACAAGAATCAAAGTGATGCTAGAAAGCTTACAGATAATAACATTTAGACAAATAATTCAATTTAATGTACTTCTATTTATATATTTATAAAATATTAAGAAAAATAACAACATGAGCATGACCACTGTACAAAAAGAAAACATGAAATAAGATTATCAATCCGAAAGAAAAAAATATCGCAAACTTCTATCATGTACAGAGGAATGAAATTATATATGAAACTCCCAGGGGATATTAGGGATGAGAACGATATAACGACTTTTAAGAAAAAACTAAAAAATAGTGATACTTACTTTTGAATAAAAATTCAATTTACTTATATCTAAAGCTGTATATATTAGGAAATATAAGAATGATTGTATTACCTACTTTAAGAACATTAACATAAAAAAACAAGTAGAAGATGTTTGAGAAAGATGTAGGGATAAAAAAATTATAAAATATCACCAACATAAGGCATTATGCATCTCTAATTCATAACCTACATCAGACAGTACGTTTGCGAAACAGTAAACACGGTGGGTATGTAGTACTCTAGCGTCTATTCGGGAATCATTTCCGTTGCGATAGAGATGAGAGGGTTTAGATTATGGACAACACCGACTAAACAAACCCGATAGTTTGTCCTGATGTTTACAAACGATTCAGTACGGAGTTTCATCAAACATTTGGAAATATTTCAATTTAGGTACTTACTAGTATCAAGGACTATACCTTTGTAACCATGTTGGGTTTGTGCTTTATTAATAGTCTCGAAAGATAGGTGGGTTAAAAGATTGGAGTAATAAAATAATAATATGTGTAATATAACATATGTGGGGTATAAAAGCAAAGACAGCAATATCCAAAAAAAATGCAGACACGGAGGATTATGTAGGAAACATAGCCAATAAATTTATAGAAAACATGAAAGAAAGGGATATAGATACATAAAACCCAGAATTCAGTACATTTGAAATTAGTAATCTTCGGTGATAGCAATCAAAATATTTTTTAAATTTTTTGGATATTGCTGTCTTTGCTTTTAAACCACACACATATGATAATGAATACACAAACTAACGAAGAGATGAATCGAGAGTTTAAATAGTTGCTACTTAGGCCTACAAAAACAAAAATAAATGTAGTACTAGGTTTATAAAACGCTGAAAAGACTAGTGCTTTTTTGCCTATGCGTCAGAAATCCCGACTCTAACAAAAAAGATGAAACAACGCTAAATATATTTGAAAGAAGGGTGCTCGGGATAATTTTCGGAGCAAAGAAAATGTGTTGTGGCGTCGGCTTTACTATCAGGAACTTAATGACCTACATGATTAGCCGAATGTCACAAATTTCATAAAATTAGAAAGGCTTCGTTGGCCAGCCCGTATAGAGCGTATTAATGAGAGGAACCCAAGAAATGGCTGATCAATAATAAACCTGAGAGAAAGACGAATAGATAGACCGTTCAGAGTGGTGGAGGTGCAGTATCTTAGAAGCCTAATGATGATGAAGGACTAAAGAATGCGATAAGAACCTTCTAATAACTCTTTCTGTGAACTAACCGCCAAAAATTTACGATATTCAGAAATGGTTGATTACATAATCGTTTGCTGTAAAAAGTGTAAAGTAGGTGACTAACCATAATCTAAATATACTAAAATGTAATCATAACATTTAATTAAGGATTCGATTCATGTGCTTCAGTGTCCCAATCATGCAAGGTCATACAAAGACTCGTATGTATATTGGTACGAGATGGTAAAAAGACATTACGTATAGAATATGTCGTTATTTGTCGATGAGGACAGTAAAATCAAAGCCTCTAGTACCTTCTAGAACAGCCTACAGCACAAATACCTGGAATAGCCTGGAAACGACGGGAACATAATAGTAAACACTAGAATAATTTAGGAGGTTCGAAAAACCGCCGTTTCGCGCATGTAAGGCAGGACCGACAGATGCACGGAGTTTTATTTTGATATTTCGATCAGTGCGAAGTACACGCGTGACGACGGCCGTATGCCCGCCCAGTCGTGGAATTTCTGAGCGACGGATGTCGAGCGAAATAATCAAGCGAGTTCTTACCTATGTGGCGAAATAAATAAATGCAATTATTACAAGCAAGAATTGGATGGAATGTTCTGGCGAATGTTAAAACAAAGTGTATCCAGCGATAATAAAGTGTTCACAGACGAGTGTTAGCTTAATTTTAATTCGTGTTAAGTGACTTCGTCCATTTAATAATTAATTAATGACTAATTTATAAATCGCTAATATTTTCCAGTGTTTTCATTTGTCACGACCCGTGACAATATTACAGCATTTCAAATGTTTTTGTTTCTCATTAATTTTTTAAATATTATCAAATGGGGCAAAAGAAACTCTTATGTGCAAGTTGTATAAGCCATCAACAAAATACAAATATCAAATCTGTAAAATTTAGGCCAGTAAATAGTCCAAAATTTATGGTTACGAATGTCTAACACTGATTTGCCTTTCCCGTGAAAAAGTATTTCGTAAATTTCCAGCGTCAATACTGAATCGGATTAACTCTCCCTTGCAGATCTTGATAATACAATTTCATTTCCGCAAGTTGTTATCTTAACGACTTTCGTGAATCCATTTTTGGGGAGAAAAAAAATTTCAATAACTTATTTCAACAAAGAATTTATTCTCGAACGATTTGGATTCTTGTACGACTTAATTAAATATTCCCTAACATATACAGGGTTATTTGGAAAACATTAATAACCTCGCAGGACTATATTCCTACCTTGATTATGATTCGAAAATGTTCAACCAACCATGATCTAATATCAATATGCGACATCTAAGTTTGCATTTTTTTTTCTCAATATTTCTGACTTATTTTTTGTAAAACGTTGGGCTATCATTACAGTAACATATATCGATTACGAAAAATTCTTTATTTTAAATACAAGTTAAATAAAATAATAAAAACCCTGCAAAAATTACCGTTGGAAGGTTTTCCAACAGGAATTCGAAGGCTTTTATTATTTTATTTGACTTCTATTAAAGGGAATGAATTTTTCATATTCAATATAAGTTATTGTATTGTTAATACATCGTCTTACAAAAAAGAAGTCAGAAATATTGGAAAAAAATGCACATTGATGTCGCATATCTCCATAACTATTGAACATTTTCGACTTATAATCAAGGCAGGAATATAGTCCTACGAGGTTATTAATGTTTTACAAATAACCCTGTACATATATAACTGAAAACAAATTGATGCTTGCAAAAGTTAAAAAGGTCGAAAAAAAACAAATTATTTATTCAAAGCACATTCAAATAAAATTTATTCGTGTACTTATTGAAAACTCAAATTCAATTTTTAATTGTAAAATCTAAAATTGAAAGTACCATGGGTTATGCTAAAAGTTGCGAGTTATTGTGTTATGTTGTAGGCAGAAAATAGTTGCGTCGACATCGAAATTCCAGTCTAAGCTGTGCAAATTTCACGAGGCCAGATCACGACGAGGACACAAATCGAGAGTTTATGCTGTTTCTTTTTTGTTTAGGTTTTATTTATGTACGCCTTTTTAACCCTAGAAGGCTACTTACTGTTAGTCGTTTCGACTAATACAGCGAACATTTGTTGCTTTCTCTTTCGAGCTATTGAGTGTATTGCGTTGATTATTTGTGTCAACTTGTCACCGACAGGACGCTGGAAGAGACGGCTATGTCACGCTGGTAAGCACCGCCATTTTCGAAATAGGATGAACTCGTTAGCCTAATCGACTAGTAAAAAGCCACCGCTTAGAAAAATATCAAGCCTTCTAGGGTTAATAAATACTACACATTGACGCCATTACTGTAAGCTAAAGTATTATAAAATTATTATTAAGGCATGTGTATTTAGCGGCTTGCTAACATTATTTGTACGAGAGCAAGACGCGGCTTTTTTTTACTCAACGAGTAAAAACGACATTGAAATATTCTTGTGTATTGTGCCAAGAAAACGTATTATTTCGGTAATGATGAATCGACTTAGTATTTTTATTTACTTTCAGATGACAAGGCGAGGATGCTGTGAAATTTTGTCAATTTTATAAGCAAACAAATCGACGGCTCCTACATATAATATCGTAACCCACAAAATTCAATTTTACAGGAAAAGGATTTGAACATATTTTCGTCCGGTATAAATCTAAATATTGCCCAATTTTTTTGAAATTTCGTTTCAATATTTTACTTTATACTGTAGTTTCATAAATAATCACAAAAAAGTCGAAATTATTAAAGGTTTTTGTAGAAATGCACATACGATATTATACTTCGGAAAAGATGCGACGGAAAATATCGTATAAATGACTTACAACATTTAACTACGGAAAAGACGCGAGGTAAAATAACATAAGTGTTACATACGATAGTTTTCTTATGTTATTTTCTCACGCATATTATCGTAAGTGTTACATACGATAATTATCTTATGTTATTTTCCAACGTATGTTATCGTGTTACATACGATAAAATTATCTTATGTTATTTTCCAACGCAAATTATCGTAAGTGTTACATACGACAGTATACTTCGTAAAAAATATGTGATTGTTTGAGATACGATAAAATACGTCCGAAAAAAACGTTATTTATTGCAAAATATTTTTTTTTCTTTCTTGGAAATAAAGATATAATTAAATACATATGAAATACACAAAAAACTAAAAATCGTCGATTTGTGGGTTACGATATTATACGTAGGAGCCGTCGAAATAAACGTTTCATTTGTTTTAAAATCAACTAAAGGTCCAACCAATCTGTCTGTTGAATCCAACTGCAAAATTTTACCACAAGTAACACAGAAATCAAAAGCGGTGAATGCGTTTCCAGTTGTGCGATTATTGGTTGTCCGTGTGGCAAATTCGTATTCTATTTTTGAATTCCCACAATCAAATCTGTAGGTCAATGTGGCAAAGGATGATATGTGTATTTTTTGACATTTTGAATTTCTATACCTCGGGGCTCTTAAGTAACACCTGCATGATGGCAAATGTCTAGGCATCTAGGTAAGGACAGTAAGGCTTGTTAATTAAAACTCTTATACAGGGTATAACAGAGCTAATTCAGAGGTAGATTCCTGCTTTAATTACGAGTCAAAAATGTTCAACGATTTGCATTCTTGTACGACTTAATTTAATATATATACAGGATTATTTGGAAAACATGAATAACCTCGCAGGAATATATTCCCGACTTGATAATAAAGAACTCGAGAATTTGTAAGCAGCCTTGACCTAATCAATAGTTATGGAGTTATGCGACATCAAAGTTTGCATTTTTTTTTTCAATACACATTTCTGACTTATTCTTTGTAACTTAACTTATATAGAATATGAAAAAATCATTTCCTTTAATACAAGTCAAATAAAATGATAGAAACCTTCCGATTCAAGTTGAAAATTTTGTAGGAAAATCTTGTATTGAAACTTCTAGTACCAATTTAATTTGTTTCAAATTTGAATAATTTGATAATAGAGGGGAAGAATTCGTTTTTCTCAATACCTGGTAATTATAATTAATTAGTAGATTGCGATGACTATAAAACTTATTTCCTGGAATATCGACAAAAATGTACGTAGGCGATCATAAAATAACTAAGCCTACAGTATTTGCTTCGTGAGTCAATGACGGGTAATGTTTAAAAAATATCACCATTTTATCTCATGGAAAAATGATTTCGAGTATTTATTTGTCGGGGTGCTTTAACGTGTGGTTGTTAACTGAAAAAAAATATGGAAAGTTGTGGAGAGCGCATTAAATAAATAATCGTTAATATTTCCCCGAGTACTGTGGCAAAATTCTAAAGACGGTAATAACTCACTTAGATGAATTCGGTAAATGTGAAAAACAACCGACGCCTTGGGCGATTTTCGCCGACTCGGTAACCAATAGCGCTCCGTCTAGCCGCGTTAGTACAGTTCGATAAAGGGGTTCGAAATCAGCTGTTTTTTTCAGGACTGCCCACAGTGGTGGGCTCTTGGGGGAGCGACATTATTTATAATAGACGACGGTGCGGCGGCACTTGGTAAAAAAGATTAATATTTAACATCTAATTCTGTTCCTGTCAGCGCCGAGTACAGAAGTCTTATTCACGTGAATAAAATACTGCTTTGAAATATATTTCGTATTAATATTCTACCAGAGGCTTTCGGGGCTGACGCGTCTGTTAATGTATAAGCCAAATGGAACCGTCTTTTCCATTCTTCTTCCACCTCCGCGTTTTCCGTCTAACCCGCGTATTTATTTTTGAATAAAAAGCGTTCGAGGACTATACAGGGCGGGGCGGAGCAATTGCTTATTTATAAAATCAATTTTTAAAAAAGTAATGCGGATATACAGGGTTATCTGAAAAACATTGATAAACTCGCAGGACTATATTCCTGCTTTAATTATTACTCGAAAATGTTCGAGCAACCATGGCCTAATATCAATAGTTGTGGAGATATGCAACATCTAAGTTTGCATTTTTTTTCCTCAATATTTCTGACCTATTTTTTGTAAAACGTTGGACTATTGTTAGAGCAACTTATATCGAGTGTGAAAAATTCATTCCCTTTAATACAAGTCAAATTAAATAATGAAAACCTTCCGACTCACAAACAAAATCAATAGTCGAAACAATCGACTTCCGGCCAGGAACACGACCACAGGGCGCAATATTGAAATGGGTACGGAACGTACGTTGCGTGGCGACCGTTAGAAAAGTATGCCTCGACGGCGAACGCGCGCTCCACCTTCGTCCACTCCGTGATGCTGACTTAACAAGCGGAGCTACAACTTTACGCCCCGCCCTCTCGAATGTGCCTACCCCCGCTCTCCACGGAGCAACCATCGCTTTAGGGCGCCCAATTCAGATAAGCAAGTTGCTCTGCCCCACCCTGTGTGATACATAAACGGACATACTAAAAATGTTCTTAGGTTTTCACGGCCATTCAGAATCTTTTGGTTTGAGTTTTCTGGGATACTCCGCGACCTTTCTGGCCAATGTTTCGGATCCCATTGCGGAATTCAACACCAGCCACGTGTTTTCACACATTAGCCCTGATGATGGACTCTAGATCGCAGAAACACAGCAGAATATCCCAGAGTTAAATTGTAAATCGTGGACGTATAACCGATCCTTCTGAGAATAAGTATTGACGGTATAATTGAGTATCCTGATTTCAGTGTGTAAGGACAAAGTGTAAGCCATAGACAAGATTTAGTTGACGAGAATTTTATTAATGGACGATACCAAATGTTCACTCGAATCATAGACAATATAAATAACGAATACTGAAAGTAGGAACTTTTTGTATTTGGTTTGCGCTTTGTCCTTAGATAAAGTGACTCATACGTCAAAATGTATGATGAAATTTTCTCTCAAAAAGATCGATTATACCGCCCATACTCTACAATTATGGCCATCCCAGAAAACTGAAGCCAGAACCTAAATATAATTGTTGTTTCTTTTACATTTTACTCTATGTTATAACAGCTAAACCAATTCAAATTAAAAATAATATCGCAAGTTTCCACACTTTACGTAGAAAGGATCAATTAGTGTTTATAAAGCCTGTAATTCAACAAAAATTAAGTTTGTAAGTAAACCTAGCGAAAAAATCTCATTTTTTTGTGTTCGGTTAAATTGCTTGTAAAAACGAAAATTTTCGTTCTGGACATTTAAACTGCGAAACACCTAAAACGATGTTTAAAACAAGTGTGTTTCTTTTATTTTCTCGGATATTTTGAATTATATTTAGTCATTAAAATAAAACAAAATAGTATTATTGTTAAAATAATTTTCTAAAACAAAAAATTGTTTTCAAAAAGAAAAATAAATTGCCTTACATAAGAGGCGATGTCCAATTTTCCTGTTTTTGATTTTCAATTACGTAAATGCAGTTTTATAGTGAATCACAATCGCAAGTATTCAAATGAATACAAATATTAATATAAATATTGATAAAATAGATTAAAACCAAAATGTATTTCTAAAAATTACGTGAGTGAAAAAATTAAAATAATAAATATTGTATTAATGATAAAATATACTCACATTCTGTAAGCGTTAAGAGTTTTTGACATTATAAAATCTGCTTCAAGCTAAACTTGTAAAGTCTGTCATTCGAAAATTCATGATTTTTCAACAACTTCCAGTGTTTTAACTCAGTCAATACATTAAACGTTCACTGTAAAAAAAATCCACATATAAAATTTTTTTCAAATGTAAATTTCACGATTGGCACATTATGATACAAAGCTAAAAACTTTTCTTTAAATTTATTCTGACGGAATACAAGTAATGGCATATATTTTTAAAAATCCATACTCGTATACGTATTATATTTGAAATGAAGAGTTTTTTCATGTATTTACATATTTTTCTTTATAAAATAGACGAGTATTGTAATTAATTTAAATGGGCTCCTAGTACGTATGACAAAATTATTACGTCAGAGTGACAGAAAAGGATTTTTAACCGTCACTTTAAGAAGTGACGGTTAAAAAAGGTTAACCCTTAGGTTAATTTAAAAAGGTGTATATTTACACCTTTTTATGTATGTCGCGACGTAAGTTATAGCAGAATTAAAAACTATATTGCTTTTGAAATTATTTAATTACGCTTCAGTAAAAGATAATGTTTTAATCTTATCATAAATTAAAATAAATGGTAGATAAAAATGTACACAATATATAAGATATACGCGAATAACAAATTGTATTACGTATGTAATACTACATAACGCTGTTCGTGATTGTATAAACAATGTGCGAGAAATTCATTTAATGAATTAAAAATTCAATATTGAAATCGAAAATTAGTTTTTTCATCGATGGTTGTGCGTATATATTTAAGTACTTCTGTTTCTTTACTGAATGTTTTATTAAAGTAAAAAACATCTATAAATATTTTTTTATCGTCAAATAATGCGTGCTTTCATAAATATTAAACTTCAAACTGCAACTAAACATATGACACACTGTGTCGAAAATGAGGTTATGTCGGGCCGAAATTACTTCGACAAGTTTAAAACGAAATTAAATTAATCTCTATTTAAATTTTTACAATATTATTAGGGATCTACTTTTAATGTGTAAATCAATCGTTTAATTCACAGTGCCGTTGTTAACGTTGAAACAAAGGCGGTGCGCGGCCTCGATATACTTTGAGAACAACAAGGGATGTTCCGACGTCCACCCCTCGCAAACTCTAGACGCCGACTGACGCCAACCTAACTCAACGCTTCGCCGACGTTCCGGGCTGTCCCATGAGTCACAATTTTATCGGATAGGACACCACAAGGATTCAATTAAAAAATTATATAATTTTATAGATAGATACAGCTCAAAATGATATTTATAATTCTACAAAAGCAGTTATAGAGAAGTAAACAATTATGTAGTAAAAATAACTAAATAAATCAGAATATTGACAACGGAAAACATGTCAATGAATCGATAAAAATGGAAAACATATCTAAAACACAAGGGTGCGCTGACAACGCACTCAAATAAGTTATATTTACATTTTTTTAGAAATAAAATATACAATACACAGTTGTCGCGCTATGAAAATATAATTTGGAATTAATTCCCTAGAGTTACACGCAAGTACGGCTGATTTCAACGTATGATTTGCATATCATTGCTAACACAATTGATTGCATTAGGTTCGATGGCACAGTTTGCCAATGACATAATAAAAAAAAATGAACCATGGAAACGTCGACACGTATTCGAACAACAAAATAATTTATCTGCCCAGATGATTTACTTCAGACTTTTTAATTCAATGATCGTAGAAAATTTATATTTAATAATTACAAAGTAATTGGTTCTGAATTTCAATTCATAAATACAAATTCTTATTTTAATTTTCAATTAACTAAGCTTTGTAGTCAATTAAAGTTTGTTACTATTATAGTTTTGTATGTGTCTATAGTACGATGTTTAATTTAATGTAAAGTAAAATAATCATGTTATTACACCACGAAGTAACTGCCATGTCAATAAATAAGATAAAACTCTTATCAAATGATTCATACAGTCAGTATGGATAATTTATATTAATAATTGATAAACTTATTTAACTGTAAACGGTTGTGGATATTTTATACGAACCGCATGTTTTTCCGAGAAACGATTCTCGACGTTTCGTTGAATGCTTATTCAACGTCATCATTCGTATAAAATATCCGCAACCATTTACAGTTAAATATGTCTAACAACCATAACTCTTTAATAATTGATAAACTTGTTAATAATAAAAAATTTACGAATAACGAATAATAATACGAATTACGAAAATAATAAGAATTTCGAAAAAAAAACTAAAATAAAAATGCAACGATTGCGCTTATGGCGCTAATAAACGAGCCATTCAAAATGGGGCAGGAGTCCGCCCTTAAAACGGGATAACGAGCCAAGGTTTAAGATTTTAGCCGGGTAGGCTTCGCTCCACTAGCGCCGCGGCGCTTTTTTCACCGGCGAAAGGCCGTACTTCGAGGCGTCGTCGCTAGAGGGTGCTGGCGTCGCTCGAATAATTTACATTGATAAAATCATATGGCAAATAATGGGATTCACATAAATTATTTTGAGCGCCACACAAGTTTGCCTCGGCCCAATGTTACGGGGGTGGAGGGGGATAAACGGTTTTCTTGGCGGCTTCTTTTCCTCCCTGACTTCATTAGCGTAATTTTTACAAACCCTCTGTTCGTATAATAATCAGCTTCTACATTTTGTGAAATTTTTCATCATTTTGAAACTTGCAACATTTTTTACAATTTAATTTCAGCACGGTAAATGTCATCTTATGTCGAGACAACAAAAAATCTTTGACATGGTATAATTTACGTAATTATTCATGTATTAACAGCATAATAACTGTCAGATTACTTAAATTAATGATGGATGTGGCGTTAATATTGTAGAGATTATTAATGATGATCATTAAATTAGGTGATACAAATATTGAAATTTTGACAGATTATAGTTTGTTTCTAAATATATTTGAAATTGGAAATATTAACATTAAACGATTGCAAATGCTAACGTAGTCAGTCTAGTTTTGAGTGTTTGGATAAAAATCACACTTAAAAACATTGATATTTTCGGCGTAGTGTAATACGTTTTTGAATAAATTGGAAACACCTAGATGGCGGTAGAGCGCACGGAAATACACCAGAAGACTCGAGAGAAATATTTCGTAATATGCGGCAGTACGAGTTCTTTTCATTTAAGAAAGACAATCGAATTAGTATGTGTAAGCTGTGCGTACGTCCTAATTCATACTCATTCGACTATCATTCTTGATGAAAAAACCTATATATGTTTTGTTAGAATCTTTCTACTGTTCGCCGATTATGATTTACAATGTATCTCGTAAATTTAATTTAATTTTTTTTTCAATATATAAAATAGATTGATTCCATACCGAAATATTATTTTAAAATATGATTCAAAATATAATTGTGCACACGAAACATAAGGGGGCACACGGTATCCGTGGGTCATAATTTTAAATAAGTTTTGCCATCTTTGAAAAAAATACTAGGTACACTATTCGGCAGCTACACGGGATGTTAAATCCGGCTAAATCCTTGTTGAAACTTTTTAACTGCATCGAAGTAATAATGTACAGAGATACGTTGCATCGATACCGCTGCCTAAAACCTCATCCCGAAGTTTTGAGATGCAATAAAGACTGCAGAAGCGGCGAACAGCCAATGCATCGAGATTAACAAAAGCAATAAAAAGTCAGATTCGAGAATTCTTAGCCCCGCAACGGACGAATTGAGAGATAAATTAAAAATGCAAATCACGCATTTCGAATATTGGGAACGTTAATTTAAATATATAATAATACTCCCTTTAAATAAATATACATCTCCCCTTTACACATGCAAGAAAATAATAGTTTCAATTATGTGATTGGAAAATTCCGAGAAGTTATTTTTTAAGGAAAAGGGCGATGCTCTTTTATTTTCGTAATTGAGTTTCTCGCAGTTTGGCGCATTATTGTCGCAACCTTCACAAGTTTTTTTTCTCTCTAAGTTTTCAGTTTTTACGTTAAGAAGAATTATGCCGATGCTGTTATTCGTATAAAACGCAATTACGGTAGAATCTCTACCATATAAAGGAATTATAACGCACAACTTATAAACCGTAGAAATACGAAAAAAGCAGTAATTAACAATATCACACTCTCTAAAACCTCATCCCCGCTGTTCCTATTCCCATTAACTACCAAAAAAAACATCCATACGCAACGCGATTAGGTTGAAAACATAGTGTTTAAATTATTTATTAAATACAACTGACTGAAAACTGAGCGAAACTGCTCCTCTTGAGACTACAGTAGTGATAACTCAATTTGTGCGTAGTTCAATGTTTAGTTTAGTGAAAATAACATAGCAATGAAAAATATGAAAACAATTAGGATAGTGTGTTCATTTTTGTGTATATATAACTAAATATGATGCCGAGTTATAGGTCCTTTCATATAAGCTTGCAATTGAGTTAGTGTGAGTACAGTGCGTAATACGCGCATTGTTTCGTTTATGGATACGCCCCTCTCGTATCTTAAACTCGTAAACTTAACACAACGAAACAATTCGCGTATTACGCACTGTACCCACACTAACTCAAATCTTATATGAAAATACCTATACCGCATAATCTAATTCGTCAAAGTTTTGTAACTCGTTCGGCCTAAGGACATAAATATACATCCAAAAAATATTTCTCGAGTCTGCCGAGTATTTACGAGATTACGTAGTTTTTTGTTCGAAATTACTAGGTCTTGGGGCGAACTCTAAACGTTCAGGGAGGTTAACTGGTTAAAACCGAATAACATTATTATACGTAGACGCGAGTACTTTTGAGTAATTCCAATATCATTAAAATCTACAGAGATAAATGGAAAATGATAGATAACTACGCGCCGTGTTGAAAGATATGTTAATTGCTCACACGTTTAATTAATAAATTTCGCTATGGTGTCTTTTTGTTTTAACTCAATTTATGTAATTAAATTTAGCAACTGGATTGTATCCTATTAGATATACAGGGTTATTTGGAAAACGTTAATAACCTCGCAGGACTATATTCCTGTCTTATGAGTCGAAAATGTTCGAGCTACCATGACCTAAATTAATAGTCATGGAGTTATGCAATATTAAAGTTTACATTTTTTTTCAATTTTTACAAAACGTTGAACTATCAATACAGTAAGTAACCTATGTTGATTACGAAAAATTCATTCGTTTCAATACAAGTTAAATAAAATGATAAAAACCCTGTAAAAATTACAAATGGAATGTTTTCGAATTGGAAATGGAAGGTTTTTATTATTTTATTTGACTTGTATTAAAGGGAATGAATTTTTTAAATTCGATATAATTTACTGTAATGATAGACCAACGTTTTACAAAAAAAGTCAGAAATATTGAAAAAAAAAAAAGCAATCTTGGATCTCGCATATCTCCACAACTATTAATATTAGGTCATGATTGTCTGAACATTTTCGACTCATAATTAAAACAGGAGTACAGTCCTGCAGGGTCATTAATGTTTTCCAAATAACCCTGTACACTTAAATTATTTTATTAATTAAATATTTTGTCAACACAAAATAAGTTTTGTCTTGAATTCTGAAAATGCATATCGACAAAACGAAGGTAACGTGTGTGAAATGGGCAATATTCACACCTACACGGACACATCCTTAAGTCGAGGAAGAAGAACTAGACCAGCAAAATAGAGCGAAAGAGATTGGGATGGGCAGCGCAACCACTTATACTATGACCACTGTAAAAAATTCGGTTAATAACCTAATAAACGTGCGATCTCATTTGGGAATGTGCATGACCGAATTCAATGTACGGCCAATTAGCGTTCGACATTTTCCCGAAGTTTGACGAATTGCCTTCGGGTAGATGCGCGTAGCCGAAATCTCAGCCGCATTCTTGGAGTGTTCGTATTATACACAGGACCAGGACACCTAAACGTCTCCGCACAAGCATTTATGTATTCCTGTACCGACTGCAGAGCGCAGATTTGACTCTTACACGAGAGATTGTTTCAAAAGAGGCTAAAATCTGGGCTTCTCACCGAGAGACAGGGATAACGAATGAGTAAGACAAAGAAAGGTTGTTGAAATTGTCCAGACGATCGTCAAGCTTGTGAAGTTGGATTATGGTGATCATCTAGCTGAAGACTTCGGACGAGAGATGGACCTGAAGGACCTGCGTCCGTGGCTGGACATTACAAACAGAAGTCGGCCACAAATCAGTTGATATGACAAGCTGAAGAGAAATGTTGGCTTGTTATAGTTGAAAATTGCACAAGATAGACCAACGGGGAAGTTTGAAGGTCCGATGAAAGAGAAGAAGAACGTATTTTGAGTAAGGCTAATTATATTCAGATAGATCGCCTTGTAATTACGTTTTTTGCTCGTTTTCTTCCTCCATTTCACCAATTTTTGTAGAATATTACCAATTTAATTTCAAAAGGCAATTAAAAACATTCTGCAAAAGCCTTTAGTCCCCAGAGTATTAGAGAACATTATTAATGGATCGCTCCGAAGCGAGACCGCCATTTTTTTGGGTATTTATATTAATTAAGTAGATTAATGGATATTAATGGACCGAGTGAGGAGTACCGCGATAAGGGAGAGCTTCGACATAGAGTCCCTACATATATAGCAAGATCTTAATTGAGGTGGCGTGGACACATATTGCGAATGCCGGAGGATCAAGTCACTAGAAGGATTGTTTATTTGATTACGCATTTTTATCGATTGTTGCGCGGTATGATGAAATCATATATATATATTATATATATATAGCATCCCGAAATCATGCGGAGCATTGGTTTGTATGTTTCTGATAATTACCTTAGACAGCGCCAGCATAGATTGTTTCACATTCCAATATACGGGACCAACCTGTCAATGGTTATTTCTGTTGGAAGAGCTACTACTATGCTGAACAATATCACTCTGGACATTGATCTGTTCTATGTCTCTGAGAGGGTTTTTTGAAGCAGGATTCTCCTACACCTTTGATGAGAATGATTTTATGTATATAATTAATTAAAATAAACTTTGTTTTCGTCACTTTGTGGTAAAGACAGGTAAAAACACACTTTTTTTGAAAACATCTGCTGTACGTAAAAGCAACACACGCTATATTAAATACCACATTCCAGACTGAGACACAGAAACGCGTCGCCGGGTACAGCCAGTATGAAAAAAAATATGAAAACATATATTCGTTGTGGGACTGTTAGCACTTTTGTGTCTTGTTCAAATATAATAAATTGGTATTATAGGACTGGTGTACGTTATGATCGCATAAAACTCTTTCCACGTCAAAGGGGACACAAAGCAATAAATAGTCAACTGAAATTGAGGCTTCCAGCGCCCAAAGGATTTCACAATATCGACAGAATCAATATAATTTATTGCTAAATTATTTCAATAGGAAGGTTTAGTTTATTTTTAATTAAAATAAATCTTGAAAATGTACGCGATTAATAAGCCCTTGATGATTTGAATTAAGCATTTTGGAATCCCGCGAAAGAGCTTTCGCCTAGTTTAGTAGCTGCTGGCGTCATTTGTCTAGATGTATGTATATGTCGTATATGATAGTCGTAGAAAATGTAACGAGCATTAAGGCGCCATAGTACATGATTCACGTTTTTGCTGTCTGGAGAGTCAATTTAGTGTAAAGTTTTCGAATCTTATTGCCAAAATTGCAGCTAACCATGCATTCAATCAATTTTATTATGAAAGGTCCATTTACTATTAAAGCATTTGTTTAAAAAAAGTTTAAAAAATACTTTCTTATTATCACAAAAAAAATATAATCCCGAAGCCCTATTTAATCTTTCTAGCAATAGAGTTATCTTTGGTACACTTTTTCTCGAAATATTTCCACGTAAAGACCGTATATTTTTTTTATAAATTGAATAAAAGAAGTTCAAACAGAAAGTTTGGGGGAAAATATATAATTATTTTTGGGTAGGTTGTTAAATACAACGTTTACAAAAAGATAAAAATTCACGTTCCGTCTCCTATATTGCAGCATCCAAAAAACCATTAAAACATTGATTATTTTAATTAAATTTTACATGCGTACTAAGAAAATTTCACTGTCATTAATATAAAAATATTCAAAATTTTCTACCTCATACACAGAAATTTGAATTAATTAAATCGTATAGTCTGTTAAAAGATCATTTTTCTTTCAAATCAGTCGTTGGTTGGACACCAACTACGCCAGTCGTCAGGTTACGCTCCCGCTAGTTTATACGAATATATCTTAAAATGCTGCGTAAACTTTGCCTGAGTGTTAATAAAGGGAAGATATCCGTATAATGAATGCATTTTAGAAATCCCATATCGCGCGGACAACGGTAAATGCAGAAAATAACTGTTAAATGTATTAAAAATACTTGAATTTGAATGTCGCCATTTTTATTTTTTACAACTGTCAAATTTTGTTTGTTTTTGCGGGCTGATTCTGATGTTTTTTTCCATTATTCTTATCTGTTTTCTTGAAACAATATGATATATAGACTTTGTTCTGTATATACACTGAATTTTTGTCCTTTCTTTTACCTGCAAACAATATTTTTAATGAAATAAGATACTCCGTCTATTTCTTTACTCAACGGTAATTGTCATTTTTTCACGAAATAGTGATGTGAAATCTTTTAAACCGGCATTTTTTTGTGTTTTTATTTTAACTGAAAAATTTTCAGTAAAACGATATAATATTGTTTTGAGTTTGTTTGTTTTGATGTTTTGTTTGAAAATTTTTCAGTAAAACGATATAATATTGTTTTGAGTTTGTTTGTTTTGAAAAATATTTTCAATTAAGAGGTCCTAGTACAGTAGCTGGCAAACATCTTGAAATTTTACGGCGTAGTGGGGGAATGCGCAGAAGACAAAATTTGGGTCTCTTTGGTGGAATGGTACATGCGCAAACTTCCCCCCACTACGCCGTAAAATTTCAAAATGTTTGTCGGCTACTGTACACGATTTTCGTATTTGCTGTCGGGCGCAGAGTTGCCAACGTAGGCGATTTTTCGCCATTTAGGCTACTCAGAACGAGAATCGGCGACGAAAAAATCTAAAAGGCGACTGGTCGCCTACTAGGCTACTTCAGAGACAAGTTATTTAAATCAGCCGAATCGCAAATAATTAAGAAAAAAAATACAATTACCTTTGTGTAATGCTGTCATTGAAAGAATTTTAAGCGTAATGGGGACAATTAAAACAAAATTAAGGAATCGCCTGCAACTACCCATGCTGATCGCTATTCTTAGAATTCGTACCTATATGAATGTAAGAGGTGTGTTGCAACAACTTTCAACCAAGCAATCACATGGTAAGTTTTCACGCTGGTAGCAAAATGTACGTCTCCGGTGTTTTTAAAATGCTACCTATCTACTTTACTTTCTTTTAACGAACATTACGGTTTTTTATATTAGGCTTAGGCCTATTTATCAATAAATTATAAATGTGTTATAAATAAATTGATAAAAATTACATTTTATTTTATTCATATTGATATTTTGGCGTTTGGGCTACTTTAGGCTACTTTATGTATAGGAAACGGCGATATTAGGCCAAGCGCATGTTGGCAACTCTGGTCGGGCGACTAAATTGAACATATAAACTTATTAAATCATTTTGCAAAATCCGATTATTAATTTATCCTCCGGCTATTTAGGAACCGTTTATATGCTCCATTTTTGTCGTCCGTCGTTATATATTTTTATTTATTGTGGTCAATTGTCGATATTTTTTATGAATCGTTTTACCCCAGTTCATATAATCGGATCTTATGAATCCTTCTTTTTTCCTTTTATAACATCTTTATATGTTGTATTATTTAAATACCCTGTTTTAATGAATCGTTTTGTTTTCGTTTATATGTTCCGTTAATCGTTTTTTATTATACTTTTTAAATAATCGTGAGCCATGCACTGATTGCGTGTCACACTCTAATTATATAAAGTTGTCATTCCAGCAAGTTACGGATAGACAACCAAATTATTATATTTAGATATTTGAGGTTTCATTTCTGTAAGTATGAGTTTTCATTCATTTTCATAAAATTCAATACAGTAATAGACAATGATCAGTGTAGATTTATACAACTCAATACTTTGAGCATCATTAATATATAATTTGTCTTTATTTTAGTTTTTAAATATTACTTCTACCGCATACATGCATGAATGTTTTTTATAATCGTTTATTATGGTCAGTTGTTGATCTTTTCAAATAATCGTTTTTCTCCAGTTTTCAAAATCAGATTTTATGATTTATTTCTTTTGTTATTATGTTTATTAATCATAAGGTTTTACGTTTATATCTTCCGTTTTTGATTGTTATTTAAGTAACTTATGTAGAATATTAAAAATAAATTCGCTTCAATACAAGCAAAAAAAAGTTTAATCATTTTGCACTCTTCAGAAATTTGATAAATATATAATACTTTATAAAGTTAATCTGTGCTATTCTGAAAATATTGGGATGTCAGATCTTTATCCCAATCTTGACAGTTATGTATAACAATATATTGACACTAATTTCGATGTTTTAAGTTTGGCATGTTTGAAATAATTAATGAATCAATCAGAAAGCCCTAAAACGTAAACAAATGTTAATGTATTCACAATTACGAATAATGATCTTTCTAATTGATTGAATTCATTAATTTCAAACCTGTCAAACATAAAACGTCAAAAAAACGGTATCACAATGTAATACAATAACTGTCAAGATACAGAAATAGCAATGTTGCTTAGTTCAGAATACGGATGATTATCATTTTATTTGACTTTTATTATTGCGAATTAATTTTAGATATTCGATATAAGTTACTTTAATGAAAGTCTTACGTTTTAAAAAGATAATTCAGAATATTTTTATTTCTATATTCTCTTTACACTTAACCATATTTTCATGGGTGTACGACTGTATAGTAATTAATAACAACTTTTGCGTGACCGCGCAACATGAGTTGAGCGCTGATTGCTTGTCACATTCTAAATATCTAAAGTCGTCTTTCCAGTAAGTTACGGACAGACAACGAAAATATTATTATTATTATTATTTTGTCTTTATTCTACTTTTTAAGTATAACTTCTAACGCGCATACATAAGTACACGCATAATTTTTTTAAATGGTTTTTATTTGAATTATTTAACATTGATATTAGACAAAATGTTATAAAACAATAAAAAATATAGTGAAAATTCACACACGTCATACAATTTTTCAACGCTAAAGAAAAAATAATAACATAATGTTACATGTAATGGAGATCTTAAAAAAATGTTTTTCTTAAAAATCAGAAAAATAGCATAAAAAAGCAAATTTTGAGTGAAATTTCAGAAAGAAACAATATCCATTGCATGGTCGGCTTTGTCACATCTCTAATATAAGGATCGAATAATTATTGTACAGAAAAATTTCGCCAAACTTGCAAAACTTACGTTCACGTAGAAAGGATTACGTATGTAGCACTAAGCAGTTAAAAGGTCAGGCGTTAAAGTTTGCACATTTCTATTTCGTTTTATAGTATTGTATATTTCTCGATATCGTTTTTTGTGCTTAAATAATACATGTTTGAGCGAAACTAGCGCCATTTTTAGCGGGAAGTGATTAAACTAATGCCAATATTGAAAGTATAAGAGCCTCTTAATGTTAAATAACCTTGTCCAAAATCTTCAATCAATCGTTCAAAGATATGTCGAAGAATGGTGAGTGTTGCTTCAGTTCGCAGACAATGGAATCGCGTTATTTACCGAGAACAGTTAGAAGAAAAAGTGGATTGTATAATTAACTGCGAGTGCACTTACAATTTATCGTCTCCTCTGAAGTTTTGCACTGAATTTACTAATTATTAAATTACTACAAACCATTCACTTTAGGATAAAGAATAGTGTTATACAGTATTGCTTGCCCAACGTAACTTGGCGTGCGGTAAATTTTGAACTAAAACCCGCTCCGCCCGCACCCGGCGGTAACTCCTCGCCCTGTCATTTAGTTCAATTTTGTATTTGGTCAGGAGCTGTGACATCCTGATTACCAATATACATTGAATTATTATGTCCAAAACATCCTAAACAGTCCGGGATGGTGCAAGAACAATGAAAGCCAATGAAGTATTAAAGTTTTGCGAAGCTGAAAAAGCGAATAATGGACCGATATTACCGTCTAACAGTTTGACAGACAGAACGGCCGCCATTACTGCATGGTTTCTTTAGTGCTGCCCGACCAAATTTCTGTATTTAATACGACACCGGTCACTGGGCATTATGTACATTATGTATTGTGTAATAAATTTACACCCTGACAACTTCTGTTAGGCGACAGGGACGCCCTCCCTCGCACGCCAAGTTATAGTGGTACGTCTATAGAATGTAGCACAAATATACACTTAACTTGGATTTTAAAAAGTAATTACTTTATGATTTAAGGTTAATAATGTCCTAAAGACAGAATTAATGCGTCAAAAAGAGATGCCTCGATAGCAGACGAGTTCACATTAGGTGACGTTTCTAACACTAAAAATACAACTAAGATTGCGGGTAGGAGAAAAGAAACATAAGAGTACAGTGTGTACAAATTAGAGAAGATCTCTTAACGCAACATTCGTAAAATTTCAATGCATTTACGTCGATCATGGCTAGGAGACCCCAAACCGCCCTCCTTTAAGTAAATATTTAATCTTACATTGTAAATAATGGATTTTGCGACGGTATAACGCCTATAGTTCTCATCAAACTTTTATGAAAAATCTTGGCCAGCCAGATCCGCCATCTTTTTTAAAATTTTATTGTCATGTATAGACAAAACTACCAGATTCTTGCGGCTCAGTGCCAGAAGGAATTTTTTTTATTGTACCAGAATCGCCATTCATTAAGCAGATGAATATTATTTTTGACATTTTGGACTCGCGTTTATTATGTAGATATTTTTTTATATTATGAAAATATGTATTAAACCGATATAACTACATTAAATAACATTCACCATAAGACATTAAAATTTGATACGAAAACATCCTCACGAAAGTATACAACTATCTCCAACCTTGTTTGTAAAAAATGTTTTTTTTAATTGACTATTCCATAGTAAAGCGGTTTTGTGGCTGACGGTGTTCGGCAGTGGACGCCTCAATTTAACGTATCCCAATATTAACATGACAAACGATAAAATGAAATATGAAAAATAATCTCGTTCGTAGCGAATATAAATCATCTTCCTTATTATTTCAGTTCAGTGCAAAATAATCAGTGGAATAGATCGGAATTGAAATACGACGAAATAAGAAAAAATAATCGTGCACGAAATAATGAAAATATTGCGAGGATTCGAAAAATAATATCGAAAATATGTACAGCAGACTCGAACCAAGATCGCATTATCCGGGGAAGTAAAAATATATTTTTAATAATATTTCAAAATATGTACAATTTAAATAATTTTTCATTCCACCACGCAAATGTGACAGAAAAGAAAACCGGCTAAATTGTGAACACGTCATCAACATGAAACCCCGGTCGATACTTGTTAAAAAAAAATCGAAAATAAATATCGAAATGTGCGGATAACGGCCAGGTGTGCCCAGTATTGAAATTGCGAAGCGACAGATATCGAGCGTTTAATCGAGCGAAGCACCTGATTGGCGAAAGAAATAAGTGATAAATAATACGAGCGAGAACTGGATGGAATGTTCTAGTGAATGTAAAATACGTGTTACCCAGCGATAATAAAATGTTCATTTAAAGAATAGTGTATTAATTGAATTTCTTTAAGCGACTTTGTACGTTGAATACATAATTAATCATTGATTAATAAATCGCTAATTAATTTCCAGTGTTTTCATTGATTCCTCCTTAGCCACGACACTTGACATTTAATTTTTCCATACCGCTCCGTTTGAACGAGTTTCCTGCATTTAATCAAAAGGATAAATTAAACTAAATTCATAATTCTAAAATTATTTTTCTTCATTCTCATAAAACGAAATTACTGTATATACAATTTCACATAATTATTAATTAAGTAGTAAGCGATCACAATGGACAATTATTTTTAACAAGTGTAATAATTTCTTTCTTCTTTCTTCTTCAGCCTTCATCTCTCCACTGCTGGATATAGGCCTCTTCCATACCATTCCATCCTTCATTGTTTGCTAATTGTAGCCATTTCTTTCCCCCCGCAGCGGCTACATCGTCGGCTCATCTCTTTTGAGATCTTCCGATGCATCTTTTATTCTCCCAAGGTCTCCATTTCAGAACTCTGGGAGGCTATCTTGTAGCATCCTGCCTTGCAACATGTCCTACTCTAGTTCTGCGCCTAATTTCGTAATTACTAATTCTATCTCTTATGCTTACTCCAAGCATGGATCTCTCTATGGATCGTTGCGTGCATTTGAGCTTTTCTACTTTTCTTTGTAAGGGCCATAGTCTCAACTCCATACGAAATCAATGGCAGTATGATTCGAAGGCTTTGTAATGTAATAATAAAAATAAAATAAAAGTGTAATAACAGGGACGTACAATGTTATAGTTTGAAATGGCTTGTCTGTTCTCAATGAGTAGGTAATATTCATTGGTAACTTGCATACATTTCCAACTATGCCAAAGTTACAACACCACGATTATTCACGAGTCGTTGTAAATTTTTTACACAATCAAATTAAGAAAGTGAGCAGGTAGGTGGACGCTACCGAACCAGTGCTACTTCATCTGTATAGAGTTTCAGTTTATTTACAACGAATTTAATTAAATTTATGGGTCGTTTGGGGAGAAATTAAACACATTTCCACGACAGAAAGGTTGTACAGAATTAAAATGATTGTGAAAATTCTATTTCACAAATTGAAAATGATACCTCTAGTCACGGGGGAAATGTAGTGAAAATTAAGTGAAAAGTATCGCGGAGTAATAAATAACGTAATTTCAGCCGGAAAGGTTATGTAAATTTCTCTGGGATACTTCGAGAAGTCGGCAGATGAAATATAGTTTGGCAGATGAAATAAACCACAGCTCATAATCATATTTAAACAGTAATGGTATACGTTTATCTTTCCAATAAAGTCAATACCAGATTATGCGTTTTATTTCATATTAAAGTTCTATACTTCAAAGACCCTAAAGAAACACAGGGTGCATTTTATGCATCCCGTCTTGGCTTTTTACAAGTTTTTAATGACAAGTGTTTAAAATCCGTTATACTACACATCCCCTACACTCAATATAACAATTAATTAGACCATATATTTTATCATTTATTATTTTACATTATTAATTAACCGTAAAAAGTGTATTATATTATATCATATTCAAACGTTCATAAAATATTAATACTTTTACTTTAATGTCACTCTAGGGCCATCTATCAGGGTTATTAACATCCACGACTATTTTACGAAGGTCTCATCTAAAAATAAAAACTTCGTAAATGTAAATTAACTAAGTAATCATACGGGCACAAAGAAAAAGATTCTTAGTGTGTAACCAGTGAACGTTGCATTATGTAAAGTGATCACTTAAACCAGTTAATACAAGCCATAAGCCTTATGTTCATCCTGTAAAGACTTCCGTACATGTTTCCCATAAAATAGCTTCGTAATAACTTTTTAAATAATATAAAATCAAAAAACAAAAGACATCATTCATTTTGATATTTTTTAAATATACATTTATAAAACACCCTGCGATGGAAAGGTTTTTCCGAAACATGTAGGTGTAATTAATAAATTTAAGTAGATTCAAACAAATATATTTTTTTAAATAGCTTCGTCTCTGTGACACTTCTATAATCTATTTTAATTAATAAATAAATACGTCCCGCCTATTGAGTGTTGGGTTAACAACAATCACTATAACAATCTAGGGATGATTAAACCGTTATTTTAATCGGTTATTTTCGGTACAGATATTTGGGATTTGTATCGATGATTGATAACTAGATAGTCTATACCTATATTTTAATGAATATTATTTACAATAATGAATATTATTTATCTTTAAGACACTTTTTATTATTAATTTATTTATAAAAAATGTATTACGCAAAAACTGTATTTATCGATGAGCGATATTTTTTTCTCTGAGTACTATTTAAGATTCATTCTGTCATTAAGACATATATTTATTTTTATTCATCATAAAAAGTGTATTATTGTTTAAAAACTTGTTAATCTGGAACTTATTCCTAAAATTGTATTTAATGATTTGCGTTAGTCTGAATATTATTATCCATTTATTATTTGTTCATTATTCATTATTTATTTATCGTAAAAGCTGTATTTTGTAATTATATCATATTCAAATGCTCACAAAATATATATACTTTGTACTTTAATTAATATCACTCTAGGACCATCTATTAGGGTCATTAATGACCTGTTGACGGTCAGTTTGTTAAAAAATAAATAGATTATAATGTTTATCTAGGACCGATGATTACCCTAGTCAAATTGCCAAAAATCAGTTGTCAATCATCGACGCAATCAGATACAAATCTCAAATAACGGTTAGTGTGTCACCGGTTAAAATCCTATACCTGTACCATCACTATAAAACAATCTTCCTAATTTAAGATCATGGCGAAATGGATAATCGCTGTTTTGCCCAAACCGCACGGGGGAACGTTCGCTTCGATTTAATTAAAAATATAAACGCGTGCACAACTTTGACAATCCCGGCTGTCAAAATGCACGGCCGTCGCGCTGCGCTGGCAATCGATAAAAGCGGACCTGTTGCATTCTTGCGTGACGTCGGGGCGGTATTGATTGCCGGTTCCGGTTCCACGCACCGCCGGGCGCGCATCCTGCAGCCCGAGGAATGCCGGCACAGCCTTCCGACGACGGATGATGGAGCAAATCCAGTCCGCAGAGTCCAGCCAAGAATCTTGCCGGTCCAGACTCCCCTCGCCGGATGTCGATTCGTGTTTCTTTGTGTGCTGTCTTGTTTTGTTTGTAGTGGTGTTTAGTCGCTGCACTCTATCCCCCGCCGACATCTTCCGTCCGTAACCAACAGTCATTCACATAATGATTTTTTATGTATCCTTTTATGTACTCTTTTGTATACGAATGGGTTTGCATTGGCGGCCGTGTCGCCTCGCAACGTTTTAAGGCAGCACGGTATTGCCTGATAGTATAAAAAAAAAGTCAACCTGGAGACGAATGAGCAGGACCGATATGGGAACTTTTGCTCGTACAACGGTCCTGGGTTAGCGGTGGGTACATTCACAGTCCACAGACCCCCCCTCCCCCCAGAAAAAAGTCAGCCTGGAGACGAATGAGCAGGACCGATACGCTGGGAACCATTCACAGAACCCCACCACAGAGATGAAAACTACCATACACGATATTTGTAAACGATTAAGGGGTTACTCTACCTAGAGGCATCGAAAAATACGTTAACATTCAATTTTTTGACTAACCATTGCACATACAAAATTCGTTTTATTTTCATTGTCTGCGGCCATAAATTGGTTAATATATTCATTAACAAATTATTTAAAAAAATTCAAAATGGACGTTACGCTCGTAGCTAATTACTTCGCCAGGGTTTCAGTGGAATAACAAGTTAATTATTTTCTTATTAAATGATGTTATGCATTCGACGCAGCATATCTACCCCGATTTACGAGACATCCAAATTTCTTCGTCTGTTTAAATTCTCCAAACTCGATGCGAACAATTTATCCAGGCTTGATGAAAATGTAAAGAGGGCCAACTTGTGACACAAAACTGTTTCTACAGTATCACGAGACTGCAGAAACTAGGATTTCTCAGCATTCTGGAGGTTTTACAGTAAATTAGAAATTACTAGAAGGGTCTAGAATAAACAGTCGAAATACCGACAGATTAGCAAAACGTCTTGATATTGCATATAAGCGGGACGCCGCTATCGAAACAGTTTTATTGATCCTATAGAAATGGATACCAGTGAATGCGGCGTTATAGTTCGAATTATTAGCGACCAATGAAAATATATTGCGAGAGTACCTAACGGTGGTTCGATAGTCGCTATTAAGTGCGATCACAGACGTGTCCGAATACATAATACTGCTTCAGTTATGTTCGTTTTCAGTGACTTTTAGTCTTAAATAATACTAATTTTGAGTGTTAATTATTTGTCTCCCACCGCGCAATCCTGTGACAATATTTTAGTGATGGTTCAACCGTTATTTTAATCGGTTATTTTCTATTATATATTATTATATAACCGGTATAGTTATTTGGGATTTGTATCCGCTTATATCGATGATTGACAACTAAGACATGATTGTTGTCTAGTGGCGATGGTTGCTCGTCGGAGTGCAAAAAAATCAGTCGCCAATCATCGACGCTATCAGATACAAATATCAAATAACGGTTAGTGTGTCACCGGTTGAAATACCATTACTACAATATTTATAGATAAATGAGGCATTCAAACAAACGAAGTTAAAAAAATTCTGTAATTAAATGCGTAGTAAATTTCAATACATCGTTTACAACGGCCACTTGCCATTTGTGACTCGCGGCGTTGCAAATTAGCGAGCGATATCGAAATGCCAGTGCTGGTCAGCCGCGAAAAATACAACACTTTATTACATTTTAAAATTTAATTTGCTAGAAAACGGTTGCTTAGCATTGTGCTTTGTGTAGGTAAGTTGTATGCACATACATTTTTGAAAATACATAAACATCTTTAGGCGCGGTTAGAGTAAAATCTTAACGAAATGCATACGCATCATGCGACGGATTTCTTCACACTATGAACTCACGACTCGCCAATCAAAAGCTAAGATGGTGGTTTTCCGAGTGATATTTAACCAATAGCAATTATTACAAGTGACGACATCAAGTTTGAAAACGGTGTTATGAAAATTGAATATGCTCCGGGCGCTGTAATTGTTTATTTTCTATTTGCTTTCCAGTTTTCATAAAATAATTGTGATCACATTCATAATGTGTTATTATGGTGGTTGTTTAGACAGTGACTTTTACCAATCATCAGTAGGTACAAATCCCAAATAACTGTATCGAAAATAACCGGTTAAAATATCGGCTTGACCATCACTAATTAAGTGCTTACTGTTTCATTTTCTCTTTTTAAATACAAGCGAGATTTTTTATCAGTTGATGAAGCACTGTCGATAATGGAAATTCTGGTTCGTGTTGTATACCTTGAGTTGGAACGTAGCGCATGTGCATTTTGTCCAGCTTTGTACAACTTCTAACGCCAGTATATAAGTACACGCACCAAATTATTAAACATTTTTTTAGGTAAGTACTGAATTTACAAATAAATTATTTACCTGCCTGCCAAGACGTGAAAGGGTATATTTCAATTTTCGAACACGCTAGTGTTGACTTTTTGAACATGTGATTTTTTCTAAAAATATCAGAACGTAGGTTTGACCTTACACTTGTTTCGCTCATCAAAAATCTGAAGCCGCTAACCAACTTGACGCTGAAAGGAATTTAGTAAAAGTAGACTCGAATTTCAACACCCTTCTAAACACGCAACGGCACACCCTTTTCGAATACAAGCAGATTGTAAAATTGTGATGTCACTCGTGAAGTCACATGTTGTTTTGATTTGCAAATTGAGGCATTGAATCATCGATTAAATATAAACTTCAACACTAATCGTGATGAAGACATACCTACTTCTCGGAAAACGCACACGAAAATAGCAATTTTATAATAAACAGGAAAAATAATTTTAAAAATAATGCCAAAGAAGATTGGTACGCGCGCACATGGTTCTAGAATGTAGTACACAAAAGGCAAAAAAATGGGTCAAATGTCTCAGACACGTGTATCGTACCACCCTTGCATAGAGTACGATTTTGTCTCCATATTTCTTCCTCTGTACGGTCCTACACACCCGTACCCGTAACGACGTTCATATTTTTTTTCATTGATGCCCGCAAAAAATTCTAATGCAGTGGGACCTCGGTACACGTCCTTTATTCGTTCCAAAACTTGTCCTTCATCAGGACGTATACCAAACGATTTTTCCCAAAAGAAATAAAGGGAAAACGATTAATCCACTCCCACAAAATTCGCATTGTTATTATTGATATTGATGGGGTTGTATAGAATAATTTATTTAATGACATATAATTATCTTTCCAATAAAGGCATCGTAGCCATTACCACGATTTTTATTTCATTTTAAAGTTATATAGCTCTAAAAAATAACACCCTATACAAACTTTAGTTACAAAGTAACTGCCAAATCAATTATTAACGCCGTACTGTTTACTCGACCTTTTTCAATTGTTCAAAAGAAAACAGATTTCGAAAAAAAAGAGTGTATGATCAAGAGAGATATTTTTGCATGTTACCTAGCGTGGAATTTTTATTTTAAATAACTCATGAAGAAAAATCATTTGAACCAAAGACTTGCTTTGAATAAATAATTTGTTTTATTTCAGCTTTTTTGTTGCGAGCATATTTATTTAATGTAGGGGAATTTTGAAATTAATATTATACAAAAATGCAATAATTAAAATCTCGCACAAAGCCGGATAGTAAAGTCGTTGAATTAAAATAGCGCATATTTGATTCCGTTTACTGTAATTATTTAAAAGTAATATTTTTCAAGAGGCCATTCACCCGTCGGAGAAGAGAGACAGCCGGCCAGCGATTGTCATGCACCAGAAAAATGGAGAAGTAAATGGTACGAAATCATTTCTGCGTACTCTCTCCGTTGGCGATCTCATCACAAATGGAGTTGGCGGTGGATGCACGAGCGACCTTCAGCTCCAAGGAGGACCGGTTCGATGAAAGGGGAATTGATAAGTTAATCCATTAAATTATTGTCGAGAGAATTGTTATGGATAGACGGGTCTGGTCGAAACGGGATTCCAAAAATTCATGACCATTCTTGTGCGAAGTAACCGGATGAAAACAATTCAGCAAATGATTACGAGCGTCATCAATAGGCCATCGAACAATGCACATCTGCACAGCCATTGGGGGTGGCTATAATATATTTCAATTATTTCAAAATATACCAATGTACAATAAATATTCCGAAATAAGTATTTATATCAACGAATATTATTAAAATAATATATATTTATTTATTATGAAACACGAAGTATTCAAATAGCATGGCTATATATTAGTATATAAGAAAATAAAATTTAAGTATATTAGGAAGATAAAAACAATAAATAATACATTAAATTAAATAAACAAAATTTAAAATAACCATAAAATAGGAAGATAAGTAAGTAGATTTGTCTTTTGTATGTTTGTAAATGAAGATCAGTAGGTACCTAATTTTCATTTAATTTGAATTGCAAAATAGAACATTTGAATTTGCGTGCCAATTCTTTATCAACTGACAATCGACCTACTGTGAAAATTATGTTTTGTAATATACCTGTGAATGGTATTTAATAATTTTGTTGAAATAATAGCTTTAAATGTTGTTTCTCTTTTCACGTATGATGTGTACTTTTATTATTTTAAAATTTTAATGTCAAATTTTATGTTCTTTCGTTAAATAAAATATATTCTCTTTTCAGAGCAACGCAACAGCTTTTATTTACACAAACTAACAAATATTTGGGAAACCACATTAAATGTTTATAGTGTACGAGGTTTCAATACATTAACAGAGCTATATTGATTGCCTAGGTGGTGCAATCTATGTATAGGCGAATACATAAAACAGTTAATACGCCGGGTACCTTCACAAAATAGCTCGCTCTGTCGTGAAACCGACCGCCCAGGTACTCTGTGAGTAAACATATGTAATACCTCAGGCGAGTCCAAAATCCAAAATACCATTAAAAAAATTTATACAAATTAAATCTTACTTATACATACAAATCCTACACGATAGCTTCGCTAATTTAAGTATTTTTTTTGCAATATCCCATGGTATACGTCAATCGGAGTAGCTAAAAGCGCTCCACAAAATATATAATTATTGCTATCTAATAGCGAAGTTTTAGCGAAATATAAAAAAAAAATGTTGAAATTTTATAATATTAGGGTACCCACCCTTCGCCTAAAATCGGTGTTTAAAAAACGTAATATACATATTTCATTAAACATGTTGTGTGAGAACAGTTTAGCAAACACTGGTCTAATAGAAAAAAAAAGCAAGCATAACAAATGTACAATCGAGTAGTTACCTATGCAGAACGTTTCTCAAACTGCGAAAATAATTGCATGTAGGTGTAGGTACTTGTAAATAAATATACCGAAAGTGATTCAATCATTTATACATGGTGTTTCATAGATAGTAGCAAAAACTTCTCTTCTGCGTCCAAATTGAATAGAAAATATCATTTACAGTTTGGGTGAATTGTCGACAATTACGGATAAGCGACATCAAAGTTTGCATTGTAAATAATATTTTCTATTCAAAGTTGAACGGAGAAGATTCCCCGAAGTTTTTGCTACTATCTATGAGACACCCTGTATATAACTCAATATTTCTTCTTGTAAATAATTTTAAAACGTTAAAATTCTTAAAAATATTGATTGTGAACTTCGAATATTTATCAATGAAATTACTATTTTTTTAAACTTATCTATTATATATTTATTATCTCTTATATTTTATCTAAGGACTATAATACAACAATTTCTAGGCAACTTATTTCTTACGAACTCACTTGGTGGAGAGTTCTGAAAATATTTTTAAAATGTGTATTGGGAATTAGTTATTTTTAAGGAATTTTTTAAAAACATGGCAATATTTTGGACAATGGACGCGCTTTTTAGCGTACAATTGGGGTAAACAATAAATATTATGGATTTGAAAAAAAAACAGTCCGCGTTTATCATTGGAAAATCTGAACGACCACAAAATAGTATTTATTGTTCTCTATTTACGAAAAAAGTTTATCTGTATAAATATATAAAGAATTATAATAACACTTGTCGTACCTGAAAATTTTATATTTTTTATATTATTTTTTTATTAAATGCCACCGCCTACAATTTTTCTCATCGAATAAAGCTTGTTTAATAAAATTTCTACAAAGCGTCTTCATTCACCAGCCAGCACGAATACCTCTACAAGCCCACTAAAATATTTCTGTCGATTTTTCTTTTCAAAATCCAAAGTTTGAGAAAAGTTGATATGAAATGGCGAATGGATGAGTCATTCCTCATACCACCTCTGTAGAAAAGTAGAAAACAGCGTCGATGGCACACATTCGCGAATTATTCAACATCGTATGTTGTACTCCAAATATTACATTCTAGAAGAAGCGAATCAATTTACATTTTAAGTACAAATGACATGCGTAAATAACACTAACTGAAATGTTAGGTTAGGTACGCAAATTTACAATTTATTCATTTTTGACGCAGTATTTCATTTTCTGTAAAACTGGATGATAGATGATAAGCATTTCAGAATTAGAATTAAGATTGATGAAACAGGTTATATTACTAATAGAGTTTTAAAATGATCTAATGTCGAACCCGTTGTGACCAAAACAATGAGTCAGTACCATGCAATCTATAATACATCACATTACGAACTGAGACTACTCATGGAATACTAAACACATTTTTATTGCACATATCTAAGAGCATTCCATTTAAATAGTTCGGAGAAGAAACATTCAACACTGATAAAATATAATACTCTAGATACAGGTGAATTATATTTCACTTACGGTGTGCGGTCATCCATAACTTTAGGAATAACAGTCACCATAAGGCAGTGTCATTAGAGCAGCATTTCCACTGATCTGGTAATGGAAAAATTGATGTCCGTCAGATTATTAAACGTAAGCTTTTCGAAATCTTACATATAACTGAATTAAACCAAATAATAGAACATAAGTCGTCAGAGGCGGATAAAATGGCGATGTCAGAGACAGATCGCAAATTCACTGCAGGTCGAAAAATAATTGGGAAAATAAAATAATAGCATAATATTCGTCAATATCAAATGGGATTTCTACATATTAAACGATTATTTTCGGTAAATTCGCCAAAAAACTACTCACCAATTCGATATTGACAGCTACACCACTACATCAACTCACCACTTTGTTCTGGAATCAATGCTACCACCGTAACAGACCTAAAAAGTTTGTGTTGAATTTCTGGTACCTATCGTCAGAATAAATGTTTCATTGTTCCAGTACTGGCCACATAGAGATATAAATATAGGAATATAGCGTGATTCGTATATTTTCTGAGAAAGGTTTAATTTTTATTTGTGGAAGAGTTCTCAGGACAAAGTAGAATTTTTAACCAATAAAAATATTTATATGATAAAACAAATTGTTTAAAAAGTGTCATAATTTTTTTACAAGTTCGTGGTCTTAATGTTTTGCTTAGCAACAAGATGGATTTATAAAATATGAATATCAACCTTGAAAAGTGCGTGGGTTTGTAAAAAAAGCAAATCAACATGTTTTATGGTATTAAAAATAAATTAGGAGTGAATATTATGCTGATTGTAGCTAATAGATAGAATAAAGACAGTACCGCTGAGTGGTTAAGAGCCGGTTGTTTCAATTTGGATTAAAGTAAGCGTTCTTTTAAAGCATAGATTTTTACGTTCTCCACCAATCAGACGATCCGTTTTCGTAAAAATCTATGCTTTAATCGACCGCTTACTTTGATCGAACTTGAAACAACCGGGCCTAAGTCATGTGGAACGTACGAAGGAGGGAAGGATGTAAAAAAAATATATGATGCGAGTGTTGAAGGCAATAGGAACAGAGGGTGAATGCGAAAGATCTGGCTTGATCAAATAAATTAAATATTAGATGACGGCTCTGTTAAAAGTTTCAACAACCTAATGAGAGGATGTATGAAAGTGGACGAGGCTAAAGTGGTGTGCCTGAACAAAAGAGTATGGCTTTATAAACTTCCTGCCTTTCGCTGAGAGAAACTGCGTGATGGCTTATTAGCTACAATTAAATCTAATATTATATTAAATCTTGAACAATATTTTAAGAAAACATTAAACATTACTTCTAAATTGCACAAATATAAACATGACGGTTACGAAATTACCCTTTTCTCCGTGAATTTTACCTCATATTTATTATTCAACGTTATATTCATCATCATCATCACATCAAAAAATACATTAATAGAGAATTATTTTGTATGCTTTTTTGGTTATGTCTTCCTCTCTGGCGTCGACTGTTCACACTTTTTTACAGCACAAGACTAGAGTTAATTTGACGAATAATAAAAAAATATTGATAAAACTTGTATTCTGTGTACAAATCACTTTTTTTATGAAAATAATCACCTTCTTAAGCCCTGAATTCTGCAGAATTAATTCTTTACAGTTAACTTTTCTTAATTTTAATTTTACGTTCATAAGTGATTTTTAATTTTTCAAAGATCTAAAATCGCACTGACTCATTTATTATCAGTGGTTTTTTTAAATTTATCAATGCAATATTCAACTGAACTTTATTTTTATAGAAGTAGGTAAAATTGCTTAAGTAGGTCTGTAAAAAGAAATTCTTAAAAATATTCTTTAGAAGTAGACATTAGTCTACTTCTAATGTTTTTAGCATATGTTTTAGGTTTTCACGGCTATTCAGAATCTTCTGGTTTGATTTTTCTGGGCTTTCTACCGTGTTCCACATCAGCCCTGTTGATAAAACATGCAATGGAAACCGAAACTTCGAACAGAAAGCAAGGGCGGATCCAGGGGGGGGGGGGTCATGGGGGTCATAACCTAGGCGAACCTGGTCCCAGCCCTAAATAATAACTTCTTGTGATTTGACCACGACTATGTGACCCCCCTGGCGCCAAAGCTGGATCCGCTCTTGACAGAAAGGTTGTAGAAATATGGCAGAATACCCCAGAAAATTCCAACCAGAAGATTTTTATAGTTTTTGGTGGTCAATGTATATTTCTTAGGCTTTAGTTTTGTTTTAAGTAAATGTTTTTAGGTTTTCACGGCAATTATTCAGAATCTTCTGATTTGATTTTTCTGGCTTTCATCCGTGTTCTATTTTATTGATAGACCGTGCAAGGGGACTGAAACTTCGGCCAGAAAAGTTGTTGATATACGGAAATATAAAATTAGTAAAATAAAAATTAAAAGGATACTGCTCAAAGTGCTGTTATAACGGAATTGCCTTTTTCTCTTAGTAATTATTATACATTTAAGAAAGAATATTTTGGATCTGTTTTAGTTTGCTTCCTACTTCGACATATGAAATATATTGATGGTTTGGTTAACATCGAGGAAAAAATATTTAAATACGCAGCGTGCTTAAAACTGGCGAAAATCCTTAATAGTGACGTCATTATATTAAAATACATTATGTTGGTAGCGTCACAAATGATCTATTCGCTGTGACTGAAGGTCCGGGGCGCCTCTCAGTTTAAATCGTTTTATTTAGTGCTCGACTCGTCCATGAAGTGTTTCCATTGATGTTAATTTTATTTAAAAGTCGGCCATCACACATATTAACTATTCCAATTTATGTTAACTTACATTTGTGTTTAAAAGGCCAAAAATAAGTGCGTCTTTTAGGTTAGGTTAGTATATTGACAACTGTGTTTCGATGAATTAAAAAATCGTGAATCGTTTGATGTTGTTGCGTAAAAATAAAATCAAGGATATCTAACGAATGCATGTAATCAGATTTGGAAAGTCTTTAATTGTTGTGATTGGACACACAGCATACGTGAATACGGTGGATTATAATATGATAGTTATCAATCTAATGCTATGATATTGGTTTTCATGTTTGTATGTACTTTAATTATAATGCAATTGAGAACTTTCACCGAATAAAATGAATTTTTACTCGTAGGGTTATGTCTTCAGAAATTCAAACAGTTGGTTCCGGAGTTTATATATTGTCAACCATTTGGTTGCTAACTTTGATCTTGTGCATAATATCTGTTCGCACAGGACAACTTATTGGTGCAATCGCATTTGTTATCTCATCATTAATAACTTTAACACTGATACTAATTCCCCGTGAATCTAACATTCATTCAACTAATACTGAAGAGGTCTATGATCCACTGTTTGTGTTGAGATATTGTTTGTTAGTATTCATTGTCATTTGTCTGTTGGGCGGCTTTGGCGCCTTTATCATTTATCACTGCATGACACCAGTTCAAACTAAAAAACTACGACATTGGATTCAGTAAAATTGTGTCTGTTTTGAGGTAGGTGGGACATGTTTTCTGATCTATCACTTTGTACAATACACCCAAAATACACAAACTATGGCAACACTGTTGTCAAGCTCTTTTTTAGGTGAGTTATTCGTATTTTATAAGCTTTTGTTCAGAGCTCAGAGGATTAGATTTGTAAAATATTTTTCTATTTCAAAGAGCTCTGTTTATTTTTGGTGTATTGCTTTGTGTTTCTTTCGTTTATTTAATTTTTAAAGTATCTCGTGTTTTATTGTTACCCATTTTGGTGTCATTTAATTTCTTCAATGCCTCTAAACTCAAAGACATACAAAAAATATTAATTTTGTCAAATAGTGGTTATATAAACTTATTTTATATTAATTAGTTAAAATATAATTTTTTTTAACTTCTTAGTTTTTATGGCATGTTTTTTATTTATTACCTATATACTTAATATTTTTACGTGGGAAAAACATTCCATAATTTCAATAATCTTGTAGAATACACTTCATTATGTTTTTGGTATTTAAATATTTTTAGATTAAAATATAATAATTGAGGTATTCCGAAGCCATATCTCCAAAATTGTAATTATCTGATAATAGTGACAGTTTTACAGACTACTCTTGAAAACATGTATTGGAAACATTTTATCAAAATCATGTATCAATTTTAAAAATCTTCATTCTGGATATTAGATCAGTTACAAATACATTTAATCACAATTTATGTAACTTAGTTTGATTTGTAAATGTATCAGTTATTCTGTCTAACATTATTTTAATGCTTTTGAATTTTTTATATCATCATTTTCTTGGCCCTTTCAGCTCTGAATTGAATTCTTATAATGCTTAATTTACCTTCACTTGCGGTTTATATTCAGGTTTCTGTAAGACTAAAAAAAAACGACACAGTTAAGTAGTATTGAGCTCCATGCGCAGTGTATGCACGATCATTGTATGCCGGTTTGAACCCGAAAAACGGTTTAGTTAGCGAGAAATATATTTTTTAATGCGAATGCACGATATTGAATGAACGCTTATATTGTAATATCACATATCACTAACCCATCAATAATGATTGAGAACTATAATTTACTGCTATGAATTATATGGGATATTCTGCTGTGCTTCTACAACCTTTCAACGCAGGGTCCATCATCAGGGCTGATGATAGACCCTGCGATGGGATTCAGGGTCCAGCACAACACGGTAGAATATCCCAAAAAACACCCACTAGAAGATTCTGGATAGCTGTGAAAATCTGAGAACATTTTCAATTATAATTTATTCTGAAAGTCAACAAAAATATCGTAGTTATCGCATCAAATTTACTTTGATGCGATAACTACGTACTTTTATATGAATGCTATTAAAACATTGCATTAATCGAAATAAATAAGTATCTTTCTTAACTTTCTCTCATTCATTTGTTTTACTCTTTTTATTATTTTTGTTTATATATTTTTTTATATCTATTCAGTATGCTAAGATCAGCTTTACATTCATTCCTAATTTGTTCATTCTCTACTGTCTCATAGATGGATTTGCTGCATATATAATATAACACTGAAGATCCGACTGAAAAAAAGTATTTCTCAATATAATTGAATGTTTTGATTACAAAATTAAAGATAATTGAAGCTTGAAAAATAAATATTAAATAAAATATGTATTGCACTAAAAGTTTTGAAAATTGTACCATACATTTTGAATGTCAGTCACTATTTTAATAACCATAGAAAAAGTAATACTGATGAAAAAGAACAAACCATAAAGGAAAAAAATGTGATTTAAATTTTATTTTTTTCATAGTAACACCAAACATTTTTTAAAATTGATTCTGAATATTCGCCTGCTACGGCCTGTCAGGGTTTTAACTCGTGTTATGGTTTGGTGGCAGGCAGTCGTGGGGGCGTTCCACAGGTTTGTGCCCGCGTATATTCGCCTACTACAGCCTTCAGAGTTCAGCCTACGTTCTTGTTGTCTATGATTCAAATACTTATCCATAGATACGTGTAAAAATCTTATTTTACAAAAGTTTGATATGTAATATTTTATTTAATACTTATTATTTAAGCATCAATTATCTTTAATTTTGTAATCAGGACATTCAATTATATCAAGAAATACTTATTTCTAAATACTAAATACTGTTGTACAACCCGTGGGATCATGATCTTGGATTTAACCATTTTTTTTGCCTAAATTATGAGTCTAAAATGTTTTTACATCAATTTCCTAATATCAATAGTTACGGAGATAAACAACTTCAAAGTTTCCTTTTTTTTCAGTATTTCAGAATTATCTTCTGTAAAACATTGGACTATCATGAAATAAACTTATATTGAATGTTAAAAATTCATTTGCTTTAATCGAAGTAAAATAAAATGTTTAAAATCTTAGATATTAAGAACAGAATTTTTCTAGGATATTTTTATTTTATTTATTTATTTAATCGTATGCAATGAGTACAGAATTATACACTTTTACATTGAATTTATTTGATTTTTGAGTGATTTACATTACTGTTTTTTAATGTTATGTAAAAGATATTTACTAGTGATGGTTAAATCGTTATTTCAACCGGTTATTTTCGGTACAGATATTTGGGATTTGTGTCTGATTGTATTGATAACTAAGATATAATTGTTGTCTGTCGAATTGCAAAAAAATCAGTTGCCAATCATCAGCGCAATCCGATACAAATCTCAAATAATGGTTAGTGTGTCACCGGTCGAAATACCACCACTAATATTTAATGTCTCCTTTGCTAGACCAAGGTCTATGGCAGAGGAGTCAGGTTTATCTGTTGTATCCAGCAGTCAAGTCTAAACAATAACAATATTCTCTAAATTAACAAAATTATAATTTATGAAATTTTAAAATTTACAAAACTAAAAATAGAATAATTTATAAAAACAAAATTACTTTTAGAGCAAGATATGGATATCAGAACCCTTTTGATTAATAATTTAGGCAGGTACCTGTAAAGTACTGTGGACTAGCTCTGTTACACTCTATATATGTAAAATAATCTTCATAAAGCAGTGCTCAGTTTTAATTTATTTGTGATATCTATTTTTCAATTATTTAAAATGTCAATGAAAGAATCAGTTGGATGTACGATTCGTAGCAGTATATGAGGATAAAAGATTATAATCAAATAATCACCAATACATCATTTTGTCAAAAAAATGTCAAATATGTTTTGAACACAAGAATGAATGAAATAATCAATTAGTTAAAATTGTAATTAATTGGTGATTGCTGTTTACAAAAAAAATATATTTTTGCTTAAAGTTAGGATGTGAAAATGCCTCAAGTAGTTGTGTGCAGAATTAACATTTTAGCAAATTAGTTGGGTTCGTGATCAGGTTGAATGGTATAGTATGATTAAAAGCCTTTTATTTTCAGGACCAAGATGTCTGGTACACTTTCAAGGGGACTGCGTTCACCCTTGCGTAAAATAATCAACTTGAGTCAGCGTGCCAAGGAGATATCCACATCCCTGTCACACAATAAAATCATCGTCGTTAGAAATAACGATGACTTCGTCGATAAGGTAAATAAATATTTTATTTATCTAACAAGTGTCGAGAATTTTCTACATATTATCTCATGATCCATGCAGTAAGATCAGATATCTGCACAGGTTTCTCTTGTAATGATTTTTATCAGAAAAAGTGGCAAGTTATGTTTTTAGAATTCTTTTGAACTGGATTTAAATTATATTAACACATATTGTGAGGAAAGGGTATTAATACCCTTTCGCTCGATTAGAATCTAAGTGCGGATACCTTTTACTAAACTTTTTGTTAATTGCTAAAAAGGTAATAAAACTCCATCACTTCCTTTAGGTATCATATTAAATTGTGTAAGGGAGATGTCAAATCACTACGATAGTGCAATAAAATCAATCTCACGTTTATTACAAGTGATAGATGTATTATTGGTGCCCGTGGACTAGCTGCTTGGATTGTATCTTTACAAAAATATGGGATGTGTAAAAAAAATATTTTTTCTGCCAAGCACTTCAGTATTTCTGTGACAATATGGAATGTTTAAAAAAGGAAAGGTAAGGTAGGTTAAAGGTTTACATTTAGGAAATCAAAGAATTCTAGTTGAAATGCGATATTTTATGGGTTCACCAATAGGTATTTTTAACTATAACAATCGTTTTTCATGGTATGGATATCTAGCGGGGATATCCAATATACCTATAAGAAACCCTGTTTTTTTATCCGCTGTACGTTAACATTTTCAGAAATGTGTTAATTCCGAAGGTAGTGAAGTTAGCCAAAGCACAGTCGTATTTATTTAACAGCTGATTTAAAAGTGATAAATTGTAAACCCAAGGTGAATGACCAGTTAATGGGATGATTATTGATGTGGATGACGATGATGAAATGACAGCCGATGACCTCCATCCTCATCTTGCACCTTAATTGATATGTTGTTGTATATTTTTGAATGTGTGAGTTAATAGGCTAAAGACATGTCAATACAATACATTTACAATACATTGTATGAATTGAGATGGTATATTCTTCTAATGATGTGTCAGGTCCCCCCAACGTTGACTATCACTTGAGAGTAGATCTCCCTATCTCTAGCGGTTCGAAAAAGCTCTTCCACCGTTCTTATTCCTGTCCAATCTTGTATATTACGGGGCCAGAGGCATCTTCCCCTTAATTATCGAATGCAGAAGGTATATTTTTCCCCTCCAAGCACCTTTCGGACTTTGATATCTATCAACAACTCTCTCAGTTCTGGCTCTCTGGAGCACATCTGAGTTGCTGACCATATCTGTTCACAGTATACACTTGAATATGAATTGAGAAATTTGTTACTATGCATTTTGGATTATTGATAAATTATACTTGTGATTAATTGTAGTATTTTATTAATAATTTACGCCCTGTATTCATTCACTCATCCTGCGTCTGCTGAATCATCTCACGCATACCACGCTCCACTCACACAATGCATGTCAAGTGCCGACACAAGAAGATGCCTTTAGACGGGTGGGCATTTTCTTCCCAACACCTACACACCTAACCCGCCAAAAACACATTAAGACTATTAGTTTTACATAACATGTATAAATTTTTTGTTAATGTGACTCATTTTCCTAAGTAGACATCATTATCTTTGTCTATTTTCTGTATGTACCTACAGGAAACAATGTCATACATCTTTGGTGCATTTCAACACCAGCATTAATTATCACTAATGTGTGTGTAAGCTGACAGATAATTTTGTAAACTTGGTCACTGTGGAATGTTATGTTTTTATCCAAATGTTTAAGTCTTATCAGAGATACTCAATTGATGCGTTCCAAAGTCAACAGTGGATTTTTGTGACCAGTTTGTACGAAAGTAAATAAAATAAAAATACTTGCCCACTTTAAATTTAGGCAAACAATTATTACTACATTGATTACACGTTGTGCGCACATTATAAGTAACTGGTTACTTCCTGATTTTTTATTCCACTGTTGTGTAATGAACGTACTTAAACCCTTTTCAATCTTGGATGACGAATTAATCTCGACATTTCGAAATTTATTATATAACTCAAATTTCAAAGAATCTACGCTTGTCTTCTTGCTTCCCATGTTATTTTGGAATGAAAATAAAAAGGAATGAATTTATTGATTGATATAACATTGAAATCATTTTGTTGTTGAAAAATTATACACATAATTACTCACAAAATAATTATAAATGAAACAAAATAAATAAAAAAATCATCATCTTCATCTTCATTCCCTTGTCCTAGTAGGGTTGGGGGCCAAAGACTTGACAAGGTGTTTCCATATTCCCTTGTCTCATGCTGCTTCCGCATGAGTCAACCAGTCCAGACCCGTTCTGTTTTCATACACTTTTTTTGTCGCTTCTCCCAGCTTAATTTAGGGTGACTACCGGCCATCTTCCTTCCGCCATTGCCAAGAGAATTCTTCTTGATATTCATTCCTCTGGCATTCTGAGCAGATGTCTAAGCTACCTCATTTGTGATTTTTATATTTATAGAAGTAGGAGCTCCATGCTGAGTGTGTACCTTATGTCGGCACTTTTCACTCTGTCCATTAGTGTGACTCCCGCTACCCCTCTTAGAAAACTTATCTCGGCAGCCTGGATCCTCGCTCTCCCTCTCTCCGTTAGGATTCAAATTTGATGGCCATACATTAGCGTGGGCCTGTATAAAGATTGAAACATTGAACATATAGATGAAAACAGTCAGTTTTGTCTTGACATTAAGCTCGGTTTTTTTATCATCGCACTATATAGGGAATGTAGAACGCCGGCCGCAGCTTAGATTCTTCTATGTATTTCACTTTCCTGCCTCCTATCGCTAAAAAATTCCACTCCAAAGTATTTGAATTATTCGACATGCTTCAGCTGTGTCCTCTGTATGCTGATAGCACTGCTCATGGTCTCTTCTTAGACAGTACTAATCTTCATTCCAACTAGAGTGCACTCTTCATTGAAGGAATTTGTCCACTCTTGTAAGTTCTCTCGTGTGGGTGCCAGCGTCGCTATATCATCCGTGAAGAGTATAAAATCTATTTCCACACTTCCCATCTCTTATGGCCCTTACTGTTTAACTTTTCCGGCTTAACCTGTCCATATAAAGGGTGAACAGGATTGGCAAAAGTGAGCAACCTTGCCGCAATCCCATTCCGACATTAAACTCCTCCGATATTGCGCCTTTTATTCGTACGCAGCTTTTACAATCCTCATACAAGGATTTGAATTGCCCTGAGAAAATCTCTCTCTATTCTGTATTTGTCCAGCACTGTCCACAGTATGTCGCGCGGTACCTCTCCAGGTTTATGAATTCCATATAGATATTTTTTTCACATTCCCAGCTTTTCTGGATAATTTGATGCAGCGTTAATGATTAGTCTGGTGTTGTGCCTCTTCCGGTTCTAAAACCGAACAGGCCTTCTTGTTTTCCATTATTCTGCGAGATTTTTTCTCCAGAATGCGAGCACATATTTTACCTGGCTGACTCAACAAGGTAATTCCTCCATAGTTGGCACACACTTTGCTGTCTCCCTTTTTAAAAATGGGGACTATCACCTTCGTTTGCCAAACTTTTGGGGCCTTGTTCGTCTTCTACTCTATTGAAAATACGCAGGCTAGCCAACTTATTCACTTATTCCCTTAATAGTAAAAAATGTAACTTTAATTAAATTATTGTAGGTACCAATAACTTTGCATGATACATTTTAGATTAGTATTGTTCAAAGTTCTATTGACATGTTGTGTATGATAAGGAGTCCTAGCTATACTAGCTTAAATTCAATTTGGATATGTTAATTGCCTATCATTTTTATTACACTGTCCTTGTTACTTGCTGCCCGTAACATTCCAAGAATAACATCTCAAACAATGCTGTATGTAATTTAGCCCAGTGATAAATAATTTAAAAGCACACCATGTCATATTAAAGAACACATTCTTATTGTGAAGTTGCAATTTTTCAGAACAAAGTTCTGTGAATTTTTTTAAAACCAAAGTACAAAGTGCTTAAAGTGGATAATATATGTTAATCAATTAATAAAATGAGACTTACAGATAAGGTCGATATATTGGCGGAAATGTAGGAGGCTGATGTGGCTTAACGGTAACGCACCTTTCCGGATAGATAGGGGATCCGGGTTTGAGTCCCGGTAGCAGCCAAATATTTTTTCTTTGAATTGATTTTTCTATATTGTCTTTCTAATCTATACCTATAACATTCAGTGTCGTGTTTGTTCTGTATAGAAATCTACACCGTTTGTCCAGTCTGATCCAAATTTTGCATACTTATTCTTTAAGACCCGGTGGGTAACATAGGCGACATTTCTCCCTGGACATCCCATCCGTCCCAGCGTAGATTAAATGGAAACATTGTTTTTATTAGACCTTGCAAAACAATAGAACCTTTGTGTCTCATCAAAAATTTATTTTGAACTAATTCTTAAACCTGGGCCACACCAGGTATACCTGTTTTTATTTAAGAAATCGAAGAAAGACAATCGAATTAGTATGTGTAAGTCGTGCGTACAACGCACATTGTTTCGTTGTGTTGGTGTTTATACCCGTAAACGAAACAATGTGCCTCGTATGCACGGCTTGCACAAACTAATTTGATCGTCTTTTTTTAATGGAATGAGGAGTACGAACAGCCAGTTGATAAATAAATTTGCTTTCAAAAAAATCCACACTATGTTTCTCATTCAGCCGTGTTTGTCTAACAATAGTCTTGATGGAATATTGGAATTCAAAAGTATGTGTGAAAAACTGCATAGCTCACAATATTTTTATTAGTATTGTCTAAGAACACAATTACTAGATTTTTTCCACAGGGGGATACTAATAATCAGGCGTATTCTAGTGTATAAGTTAAAATTTTGATGAATATCATATTGACGGTGCCTATGTATACTGTCGAATCTGCAAAATATAGATTTTCGTTTTACTAGCTTAAAATCATTCTTAAAAGTTTTGAAGTTTAGATATATCACTCATTAAAAAATTCCAGAAATTAGTTATAGCAATTTGAAGCTGACGTGGTAGGTGAATTTTTAAATGAATTTCATTATTTTGCGTTTTTTTTAAACACCCTTTTTTAGACTGGTAAACAAAATATCTCAAAAACTATTGGGCCGATTTTGCTAAACTTTTGCACAAATCTTACTGATAATATTAATAGTCTGGGGTTTAATGCTAAAAGTGCTTATTTTTGGCCAAAATGATTTAGGCATCAGAAAGTACTCCTGAGTGATTCTTTTCTTCTTTTAGGAGGCTTGTTAATAAATATTTTCATGTTAATAAATATTATCATGTTGAAAGTTATTTACACCTATTGTTTATAGGAAACAAACAATCCTATCTCCTGAACAATTCACCTTTTGACATGATGTAGCTTATGATTTTTTTGATAAGATGCACCGTTTGCTTATCATATTTTAAACTTCCATTTTTTTTAGGAAAAAAAAATGAAAATTATTTTCAAACTGCTGCATTCATTAATTCATTTTCATCCCCTTGTCCTAGTGGGTCGGGAGCCCAAAAACTCGACAAGGTGTTTCCATGTTCCCCTGTCCTGCTCTGCTTCTGTATGATTCAACCAGTCTAGATACATTCGTACACATTTTTCTGTTGCCTTTCCCAGCGTAATCTGGGGCGACCCACTGTCCGTCTTCCTTCCCGGGTTACCAGGAGGATTCTTGCTGCTCATTTTACGCTATTTCAGAGACATTAGCGTGAAAATAATTAACTTTTTCATTTCACTCAAACTCTGGCGACATGATTATCTCCACCGGCTGCGTGCGTCACTAAGAAAAACCTTTGCATCACAGCAGATAACTCTGCCATTTTGAAATTTTGAAAATAATTTGATAGTGAAAATATATTAACCAATGTAAACAATGATAATAATAATTTAGTGTTTGCAATAGTTATGACAAAAAAATATTTGAATGTGTTTTTTGATTTGTGTTGTGTGTAGCGCCTTAAGAAATATATTCTGTTTGAATCTGATAGATTCCAAGATTTGAATGTATAGTACAGAACTTTGCAAATTTGATCTGTGTTGATGTTCTTACGATGGAATTGGTGAATGTTGCATTGGTAGAGTGAAAACTTAAGCCAGCTCATACGGGTTGTGAGCCCTGGGCTGTCGTATAACAAGACTTCCACACACGTTTCTCATATTCGTAGCTTCCTCTAGAGACTTCTATAATTTATTGTTCATAGCTAGGGAGTTTTCTGGTACATTGGAAATGAGTTTAATAATTATGGTCATTCATAAATCAGTCATATATTGTCTTAGTTATAATAAATTTTGTGGAGTTATGTTTTAAACTATATGTTTTCATAAAAAAGAGTAAAATATGAATTAGTGTTGAAACGGCTATAAACTTAATGCAAAAAATGACTCTATAAAATTATGTAAATTAATGTGTTGGCGTTTCATCTCAAATATGACTTATATTATGTACATTATTTTAGTGACTCAGCGTCATATTTGGCCCCAGGCCCAATTTTTTTCAGATGTTGGCAGCTAGAGGCGGAGCATAATGACCATATGTTCATCTTTATATTAGGTTGAGTGCAAGCCGAGTTATATATGTATGTACAACATTTCAAAGCCTTTAACATCAGAAGTAAAAATGTATATACAGTCGAACTCGGTTATAACGAGCTCGGATATAAGGAGATCCCGGCTATAATGAGAAAATGTGAATTCATGTTGATTTGCGCATATTCCCATACAATCGGTCTCGGCTATAAGGAGCGCGATTCCCGGATGTACGGAGCAAAGTTTAGAAACTCTGCAAACATATTTGCTTGGGTTACAGAAAAAAAGACAAATACGTACTCGTAACAATGAACTTTTTCACTTTGCTTTTAAAGCGGCTCGCACTTAATTAGGGTTCATTTTATGGTGTACACAAACTTGTGTCCGAAAATCCCATGGGCGCAGGCAAGCAATAGTTTACCGAAGGTCGAGAATACTGGTCATTTAACTCCGATTATTGGGGATTTCCAAAATGTTTATGGCAACAGTTTATTTTATGCAGTTAACTGTATTAGAGCATTTAAAAGACTAATCAGTTAAACGCGAATTGTTCTATCGGAAACATGTTCACCAACAAACGAAAGTGTCTCTACGTTCGGAAAAAGTCAAAATTATCGGCGTCAAAAAGTCAGTAAAAATTTTTCACAATCGTCTTCTACAGTTTCATCGCTCTGGAAAGATAAGAATTTTTCACTCTTGAAAATAACATCACACAATCAAAAAAATTTGTGAAAAAAGTGTATCCCGGATATAAGGAGTCCCGGCTATAAGGAGTAAATTTAGTTGGTCCCGTCGCGTTCCTTATAACCGAGTTCGACTGTATATTACTTCTGAAGTTTAAATAGCCTGAATAATTAATTTCTGTTTTCATTGCTTCTTGTTTACTACACTGAAAAACTTTGCACTGTGATTGAAATTCAACATTTCTGTTGTATTATGAATGAAGACATCGTAGCCCAAGGGTTTCTTACCAATTTTGCAAGGGCCAGGGTTATTATACCTGCAAATTTCTTGTTAGCGCTGGTGATGGTCAAACTGTTATTTTAACCGGTTCCACATGGTACACTTATTTGAGATTTGTATCTGATTGTATCATTTATTAGTAATTGAGATATAATTGTTGTCTTGTACTAATGGCTGCCGGTTTAATTGCAAAAAATCAGTTGCCAATCAAATCTCAAATAACAGTTAGCTAGTTAAAATACCTTCACTAGTGAGCGCCCTTTGATGAGTTAATACAGATGCGAACTGGAAAAAATTGTATAAATCCAAAAAGTTTAACTAATTTAGCATGAAATTTAATCCCCGACGTTTGTAACTAATGCTCAAACAAGCTAGGCTTACTTTTTTCCTTCTTTTGCACAATACAAGGCTAAGAAAAATGTGTACATATCATCTCAAACAAAAATGCGTGGTTTCTAGGTTTCTACAAATATTTATTTTTATCAATTTGAAATCTGAAAGGCATAAAACAAATTGGATAACAATCATTTTTGTGACAGTGATTGATTTTATATAAAAAGTTGAAATATTGACACTCTCAGGCACATAATATGATTTTTATGAAAAATGTTATCATTAATTTTTTTAAATGTATTAACCTTTTTGCGAGTAAGCAAATGGACAAGTTTAAATTATATAAGTGGCTCATGATCACTTTTCCTTTCTGCAGGTAGGTAGGTGTATTGATATTAAGGTCATTATCGATAGAAATTGAGGTCAACAACAAACAGCTCTAGCGTGGTTATGATTTAAAAACTAAAAATTTTGGTCAGTCAGTTTTGGAATATAAAAACAAAATATTTAATACAACTGGTTGTTAAAAGTAGCAAATATAAGTATACAATATAGTATGTAATTTACTGGTCTTTTATGAAATTGGGCTCATCATTAAATTTTCTGCTGGTGTGGTTCACATATTTCACTGACCTTGGTAGAACTATTAATAGCACTTGTTTATTATTATGAGCTATTGTATGTATGTTAATATCTCCAAAATGTTCCGCTTATTTATTTTGATCTGCAGCCAAAACTACCTCGTAGAGCAAAGATGGCTAACCTATGACAAGGTTATCGCTTAATGACACGTGTACCATTTTTGGTGACAAACAATGTGTAATTTTCGGTAATGATGACAAATATTCGGGCCAAGTCTAAATTTTGTTTGCAAAATTAAATATAAATAAGTTTGTGTATTTGGGAAGTATGTTTAGTAGGGACGGCAAGGCTGAGAATGATATCGAAAGGAGAGTGACTGCGGGAAACAAAGTTAATGGTGCTCTAAATGCAATTATTGCCTATAAGAATCTCTCAAAAGGAAGCAAGACTAGCGGTACATAATGGCGTTCTAGTGCCAACCCTGATGTATGGAAGTGAAGCCCGGAGTTGGCAAAAGAGGAATGAAAGTAGACTGAATGCGGTAGAAATACGGTCACTAAGACGCTCGTGTGGAAAATCTTTGGTCGATAGAGGAATGAACAAATTAGAAGTGAATGTAATGCTGGCTGTGGTGTGGTAGATAGAATAAAGAAAGGAGTGCTGAGATGGTGTGGTGATGTGGAACGTATGAACGAGGAAAAGATGGTTAAGAAGGTATATGAGGCGAGTGTTGAAGGCAACAAGAATAGAGGGCGTCCGCGAAAGACCTGGCACGATCAGATACTACAAGGATGGCCTTGTTAAAAGCCGCAACAACCGTAGAACTTGTATTAGAAGATGTATGAATGTGGCCGAAGCAAAAGTGGTGTGCCAGGATAGGAGAGTATGGTGTTCAATCCTCTCTGCCTACACCTGCAAAGAAACGGCGTGATGGTTAGTTAGTTATTTCTTTTCATTGTTTCCTTGAATCTTGAAACTCAGGTCGCCTGGCACTCATGGATATAGTGCAGTATAGTGGTGAGGCATTTTATTGTTTCAGTGTCTTGCACCTTGGAAATTTAGCCATAATGGATCGGTTCACAGAGAAGGAATGCGCGTTCTGCCTAAAACAGTGATTGGTCAGACTCCGTTTCGCCTGTTCGGGCCATAATTTATTGTTCGTTTGAAAATTTAATAAAAAAGTACTGCAGGGTGTACGATCATGAATGTTACTTCACTGAAAAAGCATGAAAACATCCTCGTGTGATTTTGTACCTTTGTGCATTCTAGTCTCGATATGAACGGCCTCGTCTGAAACGGTATTAATGTTTCATGTGCGAACGATTTGGGTGCCAACTGTTTGTTGACTGAAATATAAATGTAATAATAACATAAAACTTATGGGCACTTCGTTCCTGTTTTTATGCTTAATTAAATAAAATTTAATAAATTGGGAAAATCATGTCTTAGAAATGTCATCAAAATGTCCACCATTTAGCATGGTCTGGCACCTAGGTTTTGAAACACTCTGAGAGTCAAACCACGTGGGATGTTGGCTTTCTCTTGACAAATATTCGTACTTAAGGTGGGTTTTCATGGCTGGTAGAATTCAACGCAAATATAACGCTTGCGAGTACAAAAGCCCAGATCTTCTTTTACAGGCTCGTTAACTTGCGCGACATTTAGTTCGCTTCTCTGCTCTGTGGTCGCCTGATTTTTATTTTATTCAGCATGGTACTAGTCTCTAGAATATCCTGAGACACCATTTAATTAACACCTGGACATTGATTCATGCTGTGTAATTAGTAGTGATTGCGAAACAGGCACCGAGGAATATTCACATAGGAATCATTGGTTTTGTAAAACTGTTTTATGCATAATGCGAAGAAGCGATAAATTTTCAAGGACAAAATTCCGCATGCTGTCGCCCGCACGTCCTTTCAGAAGCGGTTTTTAAAAAGAGAAATAGTAATGGCCCCCCCTGTACTTGAACCATGAGCAAGTAGACGATTGTATTAGGAAGAATGATTTTGTAAATGCGGAAGTATTTAAAAAATATTGGTGCTTTTTGTGTTACAGTAGCCGGCAAACAACTTGAAATTTTACGGCGTAGTGGGAGGAAGTTTGCGCATGTACCATTCTACCAAAGAGACCCAAATTTTGTCTTCTGCGCATTCCCCCACTATGCCAAAAAATTTCAAGAAGTTTGCTGGCAACTGTATTTGCCAGTGGCGTGCAGCGCGTACAAGCAAAAAAGCTGTGCATTAGTAAAGATTCTGAGAAACAAATATTAATTAAATAATCCTTATCTTAAGAAAAAGTTGATTTAAAATTCTAGCCGTAATTCGTCCCTACGGCTAGAAGTTTTATTTCTGACTTTTCTGCGCTTAACTTCATGTCAATTCTTCATTTATTTCGCCTACCAATTTGTTCCACAGATATAGTCAAGTCGAGAAAAAAAAAGTGTATTTTTAATGCTGCGAGTTTTGTGTAGTAGCGTCCTTCTTCGAAAGGTCCTATGCCAGGCGCAAGTCATGCAGAAATGTTATTTTTTACAAATTCCACCCAAAATTTTCGATGTATGTCTTTTCTGTGGTAAATTTAAATACGAATACGACAAATATCATCTGTCATATAATGATATCATAAAATGTTTGATTTATTTTTGTGAAAAGAAACGTATATCTGAAATTAGTATTGTTCCCGATTTAATCAATATATATATATATATATATATAAAAAGAAACCCGTGTTTCCCTATCCGCCAAGTTTTATCCACAACCAGCCACAACCACCCACCGGTGGTTATGGTGGTGGATAGTCCTTGGTGTCACATTGAAAATATGCGAGTTTGGTGGGGGTGGCGGTGCGTGGGTGGGAGTGGGTGATGAAAATGTGCTTTTTAGCACATTGTTTTGTTATGAAAAGATCGCAAATGCTTCAGATTATTTCAAAATAGGCACGCCGACTGTGTCGGTGAGTCTAGAAGGTTCTGGAAAAAATTCTCTAGAAAGTTCTGGAAGGAGAAAGTTCTAGAAAATTCCCGAAAGTTCTATAAGGTTCTAAACTGAATGGCGGAATGTTTCGGTGTGTCTAGAAATTTCCTGTACATTCGATAAATTTCTTGATTGTTCTGGAAGGAGAATGTTCTAGAAGGTTTGCGAAAGTTGTATGACGATCCAAACAGTGTACTAAAAATCTACGCGTGCGAAGCCGCGCGGGCACACACAGTTATATATAAATTGTCTTCGAAATATGTTGGAATTTTTCGCCGTATTAGCTATACCTATATAAAATATTTATTTATTTAGAAAATATTGTTTACAATACTTCTTTTATAGTGCAGTCATTTTTGTGGATTGAAGCTACTCAAAATAGTTCATTATATATAGTTAAAAAAAATTTAAAAATGTATATACCCTTATAGGTATATGCTTATATATATATATATATATATATATTTCTAATATAGGTAATAGGTATATAGTCGGTCACAGCATAACCTAAGTTTATACCCACTACACGCCACTGGTATTTGCAATGAGTGTTGTGACGTTCTGTGTAATATGCTTTGTGAAATAAGGAATTGTATTAATTTTTAATTTTGGTTATCTGACGCATGCAGATTTTTTTTTGTGAATTGGGCATTTACTTCGGTCTACTTTTGGATAAAGGTTAGCCATCGCTGTCATTTAGTGCTAAATATTGTTATGCAAAATTTAATGAATTACATATACACATCTCCAATGGGAAAATGAATAAAAACTGCCTTTGCAATAGGCACTACTCTTCCAAAAAGGTTAAATTGCATTTTCTCTGTTTTGAAAAATGCTGTTTAAAATGATTATAATATACGCAAGAACGTGTCGATATTACATTTTGATGAATTTGATGATTCTTATGTGATTTATGATCAAAACAAAATAATAATATCTGAAAACTACTACATATTAAAAAGTCATAAGCTTCTGTAACGTAATAAAATGTATCACTGTAAACGTTTTGTATGTTTATCAAACACTTCTATCCGTTATCAAATAAATGTGTACCTGTAACTAAAAATGATTTATTATTTATTTAAATTCCATAACTATCAGGCTCATTTGTTATCGTGGTGATTGTGCTTAGTGTGAGGTTCCAGTTTTCCCAATAAATCACCAATGTCAATTCACATGTTTACTCCAGAAGAATACAACATAAGAATACAACAAAGTACATCGACTACTGTGTCCTACGTAAAGCGCTCTATCTGCAAATCTGTTACTTTGCAGGAGAGAGCTTACAATATTTTGTCATATTTTTTTTATTAACCGGTCGTATGCCGTGCAATTTCGTGCACAATTGCTGTTTTTTTAGACACTTCTATGTGATGGTTATATCCATGTAAAAATCAACAATAATCGCTAAAAAATTGCAGTTTCTGGTTTCTCAATATACAGACTTCAAAAATAAGTAACGAAATTTACTGTCAAAAATGTAGAGACGTGTTTATCGAATAAAACCATGGAAGCAATAACACTAAAGATATTGTATTTCAATATTTTCGTTCTAAATATATCAAACAATATAAAAATACTTAATATTAAAACTTTTTTACTTATAAATAACACTTTTTTTAACAGATAAAAAAACAAAATTAATGCGCGGTTCGAAGACGACATTTGGAATGATTTTTTTGTCCAGTTTGCGCTGCAAATGAGGTTACTTGATAAGTAGAACTCGTTATTCATTCAATAACTTGAGATATAGCCAATGATAAGCTTAAACCCATAAACACAGGTAAAATAGGCCGAATTCACATATGTGTCTACGGAGCGCAGATCTGCACTCTGGCACCCGACCGGTTAATGAACCTTTTTGTCTGAAATTCTAAACTACACTTTACTTTATAAAGCTTTAGAATATGCAATATTAGTTTAGAATAGTTCAGATGAAAAGGTTTATTAATAAAAAAATATGTTGAAAAATCTTCTGCAAAGTAACAGATTTGCAGATAGGGTACTTTACGTAGGGCATGTCGATAATTATTTTATCATTTAAAATTGCTCCACTAATAATATGACCAAAAATGAATATTTTAAAGAAAACCAAATTTTTTAACATCTTTTTATATTACTATTTTCACATTATTATTTTTATAGGTGATGAACAGTGACCGACCTGTGATAGTGAATTTCCATGCGGAGTGGTGTGAACCATGCCAGATCCTCACTCCAAAGCTCAAAGAGTTGATTGGACCGTTGGAAAATCTGGATCTTGCTATTGTTGATGTCGAGGACCATGCAGAGCTCGTGGTCACTTTTGAGGTGAAGGCCGTGCCAGCTGTTATTGCCATCAGGGATGGTCTCGTGGTGGACAAATTCATCGGGCTGGTAGATGCGTATATGATAGAAAACCTTATCAAGAAGATGGGGGGAACTGCAGAGGAGAAAAAGGTGACATGATATGATTTTTCACACATATAAATATCGAGACTTTGAGTGAACCTGTTTTATAAGAACGTTGTTTGATTAATAAAATATAAGCATTAATTGACGTGGCCAAAAAATTCATTTTCTGTGTTGTAGAAATCAGCAGAAATTACGGAATATTTATATGTACGCAAAATATATTTTCTTACGAGTGTAAGGCTAACATAAGGTGATAAAACTATATTAAAATAATTAAGAAATGTTCAATATCAATCAAATTACATATTAAATTGTTAAATTTGCAAGTAATTTTTGATTTTTTAAAATATTTTTAAAACACTTTTTATTCATACAAACAAATGATTTTAAACAATATATTTATCTACGAGCTTTGAGGCTTCAACTACTATTTAGAAGTTAGTTTTTTTTATCAAATTACTATTTAATAATTAAAATTTTAATGTATGGAATATGTCAAAAAATATTGTATTTTTAAAATTAGAATGAATGTCTTGAGCCAAGGCGAGTGGTTGTCGTCCCTTCACGGCCACTTATTCTTTTTGATGAAAAATCACTAAAATACGTATTTCTATGCAAAATTTGACTATAAAATGAAATAATATTGTATTATACTATCAAAAGCAATTGATTTTTCTCCGATGATAAGATTTTTGGTTATATTTATATGAATTTGTCGCTTATGTCATTATTTCCAGTATTGTATTACATTTTTTCTCTCATTATAATAATAAAATGACAATATTGTATGTAAGAGCCGTGCGTATGTTGGATTACGCATACAGAAGAATTTAACATTGGGTATTCGCTATAGGCATACATGATTATACATTTTTAGCGGCGCTTAATTTTATGTGCTCTCAGTGTGATATCATTTTTTACAATACAAACTCCAATGCCTAGTATGATTTCTGAATACGTATAATAAAATTTAATATTTTAATTTATTCTTTAAAAATATAATAACCATTATTTTATTAGGTCCATATTGAAAAAAACAATGATGTAAGAAAAAAGGTTGTTCAATATTTTTGTTTGAATATTATTGAAAATTGAACAATGATGAAAATAAGAAGCCAAAGAATTTACAAATGGTATACATAGACAAAAAGTAAAATGCTATTTTTCAAAATAATTAAAACAAAATCATGTTTTAATCATTTATTTAAAAAAATGTGAAATCAAGAAACGAAAAATGCTTTAAAATACAAAAAAAATATATTGCGGTTTTTCTTATAACTTTTTTTCACATCGTTCTTCGTGTTGAATCTAACCTTACTTTGTACGCTTCATACAGGTCAATCTTTTATTTTCAATACGTAAGATTTAATTATTATTAAATTGTCTAAATATTCAATATTTAGTTTTTGGCATTCAGTTTACACTCTATATTTAAGGCTAGCCATCCGTTTCACAAACATGTGAATCTGTCAAATTACGCCGATAGATCATGCGCTTTCAAGCCGTGCGCGAGATGTCATCTGAGTGTAAATCAAATAAAAATTACACGTTCGTTACATATTTATGAAACTACTACATCTGTCAAAATGATCTTATGTTATTTGAGTAGACTTATTATTTTACGTAAATAATTTAAGAATCATATTAATAATTCTGAAATACTTTCCAATCATAATGTATACCGCAATATTAAACGAAAAATAATTACATGATAGACGTCAACGCGCATGCGCACGGCGCGTACAGTATGTATTTTGATACTTCTAAATGAGATTCTGGAATTGTTGAAGTTAGGCTAATAGCGAAACTGACATGTGATGCATATTCAAAGTGTAAAAAGGATGAAACCGTTCAAAAATCCATATAAAACCTTATTATATGGGAGATATCAACTGCTTTTGAGCGTATTATATAATAATAATTCATATAAATGTCATGGCATAGAAGTACATTTAATAGTGAAATAAATGATGAGGAATTTTCGGCCACATGAACACGTCCACCCTCTGCTGCGGCATCGGCATTGTAATTTATGGGTAGTCTATAGTGATGTCATTTTTCATACTTTAGAATTTTTATTTTAAAATAATAATTAACGTGGTTTTTAATAAAAAATGTAGCTTTTTAATAGTAATGAAGACTCAAAGTGCAGATAAAGATACAATATAGTGTTTAAAATCATCTTTTTATATAAATAAAAAGCATTTGAAAATTATCAAAAACGTAAAAATTTCTTGCAAATTAAAAACATTATAACTTTATTAGTATTGAATATTTCTTAATACTGTTAATACAGATTCTATATAATTAAGTAAACTTTATATATATTTAAAAAAATATTGTGCTTACATACAAATATTAAATAAATCTTTGTTCGCCCTAGAACACTAAAAAAATTTTTTGCCGCGGCCTGTCGATTAATGCCTATATTTTTCTTAATTATTGTAAATAATGTTTAGTTTATTACTTTTATATAAGAAAAAATGTTCTATCTAAGTTATTACCCTAAAAAAATGCAGTCTATCTTATTCATTCTGATATAAATGAATAATAAAAACCCACATTTTCATAAAAAACACCGAAATATGCATTTGCAGTGAATATGCCGCCTTAACGCTTGAAATATTGCGAAGAATTGAAATTGGACTGTGCGGGCTTCCCGCCGCATGCACTGCTGCATCATTTTTCGAAAATTATATTTCAGAAATACATGAAATTATTTAAAAAGGATTAAAAACCGGATGAGTGACTTTCAATAAATATGGTTTTAAATCTTAAATTATTAATTATTTTAAATAGTTATGGAGATATGCAATAATAAAGTATTAATTTTTTTCTCAATATTTCTGACTTACTTTTTTGCAAAAAGTTGAATTTTTAAAAACTTATATCGATTATAAAAGATTCTTTCGCATTAATACAATTTAAATAAAATGATAAAAACCTTGTAAAAAAAATATATTTTCATAACTATTGATATTAGGTATGGTTGCTTGAACATTTTCGACTCACTATCAGGGCAGAAATCCACCTGTAAAGTTTTTGCTATATACTTGTATATAAGGATGTCTGTGGTGATGAAGAAATGGTTAAGAACCGCCAGTTTACAGCATGGAATCTATGTAATGTGAAATATCTGGGGATAAAATTATTGTTTATTGTATGATTTGAAACATTTAGTTTTATATATTGTATTGTTGATGATTGCCGATTACTAATTAATATTTTTGTTCCAGACACCAAAGACCGACACCTTGTTAAGTGATACGGAGAGGGTTAGTAAGATTTTATAAAATGTTGATCTAGTTAAGTTTGAGGGGGGCTAGATTTTCAAGTAATTTGACATAATTTTATTTGCTGCGGTGAATAATTTTGTGTAAACTAATTAATCATAATTACCTTTTTTGTATGCGATTGAGACAGACGTCATATAAAAAATGTGTTCAAGTGGATTGTTTAGTAAAGAGAATTTTTAAAGGATAGTGAAAATAATATATTTTCTTTACTAAACAATAAATGAGTAACGTAACAAAAATGTAATGCAGGTTATTATTTATATCTTCACCTTCAATATATTTATATTGTTTATTTTCATAATTTTTTTTTTTTTTTTTAAATAAAAATTATTTGAAAGTTGTACCCCCCTCCCAATCGTATAACACTTCATTTTATATTTTATGTTGGAAATATAATTTTGAAATGTTTTTATACATATATAATATTTTTAACTATTTTATTTTATTTTCTTTGGTGTCTATTTAATTTAAAAATCTTGTACCTAACTGGCAGCAAAAATAGGTTTCTTTGTGAAGTTCTTTGTCGGTGCCTTATTTGGTTGTATATTATATATTAAATGTCTATCAAAATTCCTGTGGGATATATTTACAACATACCTATTGTATACTGTTGGTGCCATTATTCCAGTTGATTTTAGTCTTGGACAGGAGAGAGTGAAGAATTTATTATACTTCCAACTCTTCTTGTCTAAATATATTTACTGTAAAAAAAACAATTCCGTAAATGAAATAATGATATGAAATAAATATTTATTTTTAGATAACCAAATTTGCTTTATATGTATGTACATATATTGAAAAGTCTGATTTGTTTTACCTATTCAGTATATTTTATTGTTTATCACTTATATTATTATAAATGTTGTTCCTCGATCAATGTGTAATTGTATTTCGAGATGTTATATGTTATGTTTGGAGCTTTCTTTTCACGCTGCTGTAAGATTATGTTTGGGAATGTTCCATGCAGGAATTTAAACTTCATATGCTTTGAATAGGTAATCATAATATGTAACATAATTAGTAGATTTTAAATAAATTATCGTTGTCAATTGATTTCACTCTATTTGATGTGTTACAAATATTGCTGTGCGGACGATATTCATGTCTGTATCAGAATGTTACTTCCTTTTAGAGCATGTTATGACATTATAAATGACATTTCTTTCAGAACTACGGCATTTTTGACACCAACTGATGGCTGTAGTTGCATGAGCCTGGAAATGATAATGACAGCACTTAAGTTCCTGTGTTTATCGTCCGCACAGTTATGCTACATAATACAGTTATGTAATTCAATGGTAATACTTCAGTTTCCATTTTTCTTCCGTCTGGGAAATGTTTATTAGCACAAATATGTACAATTTTATTTTTATTATGAAATGTGAATAATTACTTCAAGAATTTTATTGTTTATTTGCATTGCAACATTAAAGGAGTCGTGTTTGGCTGGAACAAACGTGCAGCATCCTACTCGCAATTACTTACAAAGAAATATATTTTTTTTTAATGTTAAATTTTTTATTTTAATCTTCAAAAACATTTTCATTCGGTCTTTAAAAAAAGCATGCATATGTAGGAAAAGCTTCTATTCCATGTTCTTAAAATGTCCCAGCACAAATTTCCAATTTCACTTCCGAACAGAAAAAAAGTAGTCATTATATTTTTGGGCACGTAAAATTACTAATAATTCTATAAAAATAGTTAAGCACTCGAAACAAACTTACAATTCTGTTTGCAAATGATACGCTTACGCTAGTTTTTGTGTTTCAAGCTCGACTAATAACAATTATAGACATGTCTAAAATTTTACCATCAAAACCTAGAGCTAAGGGATGATGTTTATACTTACCTAATTAAGACTAATCGCCACTTCCATCTTTAAGTAGATACCTTAGATAAGTGGAAACAATTTTGTGACCATTTCTTTATGCACAGAACGCTATGTATGTCTATGTGCACTTCACTATATATTGTATGCTTGTTGATAATTTATTGTAAATAACAAAAAACATTCTACACTAGATGAATTAATCTATTATTGATTCCCTTTGCGGGACACTTAGGTTGGTGACTAAAATTATTAATAAGTTGTCTCCTTTATTTAGGGTCCAAAGAATAGCTGAATATTTGTTAGAATTGTTTTCCAATGCAGATTGAAATGGGTTAATTTACATTTCTTGTGAAAAAAGTCCACATAAAAGTGGATATACTTAACATTAATGATTTGTTTAAAAAAATCTATTCTGCAATATATTTAACGATAACACGAGATTTTTTTTTACTATTTTAATTTTTTTAAAGAATGTTATACATATGTATGTCTTCAGAATAATAAATGTCCAATCTTTAATCTGTATTTTTAAAAATAGAAAATCACTTGATTTTTTACAATCTCATGGAATAGTATCTAATGGTGCATTGACACGGATGAGATTTCTCTAGAAGATAAGTCTCGAAAATGAGAACTACACAGAAAATGCATGTATGATTAATTTCCTTTTTGTAGAGTAGTATATCAATTTTTTCCAACAAATCTCTTAGATCGGAGACCAATCTCTTTATTGGAAGCATACGATGATTTTTTTTGTAGAATTTCAGTCCACTATAATATACCATTTTATTGTTTGAAAAGCAAAAATCTTTCATCAAACATTCTAGGTTGACAGATCTTTGGAGAAAATATATTTGTTAATTCAATGTTGATTATAATGTTTATAATAACTCAATAAATAAATTTTGAAATTGAAAAATGGTACTTGAGGAAAATAATAATCGATGATGATTTCAAACTATGTATGTGGTTTGAAAATAATAATAAAATTGAATGTTCGCAAATATCATTTACACATGACATTTCTAAAAAGATAATTTAAATTTGTTGTTCTGTAATAAATAAAAAGTTTATTATAATAATAAATATAGCCTTATTTATTATTGCGTAAACAATTTCCCTTTGAGAGTGCAACACAAGGTACTTAGGAAATAATATCACGTCCAAAAATATATTTTTCATAATTACTGTATCGAAAAACATAGTAATACATATTAATCTGTATTAAACCTTTCGCTTGAAAAAACTTGCTAAGGTCTCTGAAAAGCAGTTCTAATATTTTTTTTTACAAAGGCGAGTTATACAAAAAGTACTGGTTCATGGCTAGAACACATTACTGAAATTAATACCATATCACAGGGAATTATGTAGTAATATCAAACTCACTTGTAAAACTGATATGTCAATTTCATATTTCGTTTTCAAATTTCATTTACCATAATTTTCTGTGACATTTTTTAATCAATTAATCATAATAAAATTTAGTTGTTATTTTTAAATTCTCGATAGATCAGGGTATTAAAAAATATTTCGAAAGAAAATGTGAAAAATTCTTGCCTTTTTGAAATATTTTTAATCTGCATTGTTTTCATAGGATAAAACTTGACCAAAACTTACTCCCTGGATCTAGTAGTATTGAATAGGCGTGTCTTAATGAATTTTGATAATAAATCAAGGCTACAATGAGAATATATGTATATTTTATTCATTATTATAGGTATTCATGTGGTGTCAGTACTAGTAGTGGTAATAATGGTGTGAGAAATTCTTTTGATGTCAGCTGATTTTGGTTTCAATGCTGTACTGCACATAGTAACATAATAAATTTTGTCTTATTCTTACAAGTCATCACACTTATTGGAGACATGTAGTTTTAGTTAGTTTATATTAAATAATGCCTATGTTTTAGATATTATGTGCTCGTCAGTAGTCAATTTTTTGGAAAAACATCCCATATGTAAAATGAATAATCAAGATGATATATTATCCTGGCATCTGTACTGAATAAATCGTTACCCCTTGTACAAAGTTAATTAACTTAACTGCAAAACCATTTAAAAATGTCAATTAAATGTAAAATTTGACTTCCTTAGTGATTTAATTTAATAATATTTATTAGTTGTAAAAATAGTTAATCATTAGGGAAGTCTGTTTAAAAATATAGTGAATGTGAATTTTCACCAGCACACAAATTATATTATAGTTAAAAAATTTTTCATGAAAACCATAACTGGTAAAAAGAAGATATTATGTTTTACCGTTATATACCTTCAGCGAGTCACAAAATATATATGTGATGTGGCCACTATTGTTGATTAATTTTATTTATTTTGTTATTCCCGTAGTGTATTCAAATGTATCTTGTTTCATTGAATAAAAAAACTATATTTTGTATTTAAAAATGCCAGGTAATGACATTGGTTTAACAGGGATGACGAAGAATTGTGACATTAGAGGGATTGTAGAAATAAATATGGAAATCAACCATTTAATATAAAACAACACTTTTTATTTTATTGTTCCTTTCATCTCCTCTTACAATGTATTATAATAACATAGGGTAGTAGAAGATAAAGAGCATAATATCAACATTACATAGAGAAGTCGGGAGGCCATTTTACCCTAAATTTAACAGTCATTAAGGAGGAATTTTTTATTACATAAAATTAATAACATACTGTTTTTATATATTTTAATATTTAGCACACCAAATGTTGCAGTAAGACGTTTAAAATAAAATATTGCTGTCTGTTACTTTATTTGTTTAAATTAGCATTATGAAAAATATAAGCATAAAAAATTTACAAGAGGTTGAAACACAGACATTAACTCAAGTCTCCACTAAAAAGATGCTTTTGAGATGTGAAATTTGATTTTGAATTGAAAATCTTCCGGGGTGGACAAAGTGCGAAGCTGAGACGTTTGGAAAAAATAAAGAAATATCTCTATCAAGGATTTGATACTTCAGACGTGTTACGGAGAAGTGAGAAATATAAAGTAATACAGATGATACTATATGGAGGGAAAGTTCAAGTGAAACACCGTGGAGGAAGAAGACGCATCTTTTGGTTGTGTGACTGGTTCCAGATTCTGCCTGTAAAATTGAAACAGCAGTGACAGTTTACAACCTGCATAGGTGTGGAAATTTGAAGAAATTGTATTTTTACATGTTATTTTTCACAAATAGAAAGTTATTTCCAAAATGCACAAATTCTCCTTCTGTAGCCGTAGTTCAATTAATTCCTAAACCAGAATGACTGTTTATACAGAAATTTATCAACCAATACAAATACCAAGATTTCACTTTTATCATATATTCACACCACAAATTAAAATGAACAAGACGCAAATAAAGGAGCGGCAGATCTGTCAAGTAGGATAAAATGGCTTCAAAAGTGCATATAAGTACATATTCTTTGGATTAAATTATCAAACATTACAATAATAATGAAACTGTCTTAATATCAAATGATTCATTACAATATAAAATCAGTCTAATGTGTATTAAGGCAACTGGAGAGTGTAAACATTAACTCAATTCATTTTATTGTTGTTCTTTTACATTTTCTTCATAACTTCCTCTTTTTATTATAGATCGATCAATATGAAACAATATTATTCATTTAGCTGATTGCGGTAGGTACAACAGCCAGTATTTTATACTGGGCCTCTCACTGGGTTGCAGAATATATTTATTTAAATCACAAATTTCTCCCCAAAAATAAATCATGTAAACAGAGTAGTCATAATAAGTGGTGGTTGAGGCCTAGAAGACCGAATTTCAAAAACTCGGTTTAATTCGGTTATTGAGAGATATTATTGCCACAAATATTAAATATGTCTGATGTCTGAAGAGTCGTGACCAGTACACAATGGTAAACCATTATTTCTCTATGGAATGCAATCTGTACATCAAATAAAGACGCAATATATCGTGTAAATGAATGAATTTCTTGATCATATTGACACAACCGTTGTTATTTCTTAATGAATCATTTACAGTAATAGCCGTGAAACAATAATATGTTACTTCAAAGTTGAGTTCACCCTCCCATTTTGAAAATCCATTGTGAACTCTATGTGGTAGAATAAATAATGTCTATCCCGGGGTGCTTGATTTAATTTTATAAGTGAATTCGTACACTTTTTAAAGTTAATAATGGACTCGTCAAAATAGGATTGTATAATTTTAATTATGGACATTGAACATGCATACACCATTCGATACTCTTAATAATAATGGTGATAGTAATTCCCACGGAGGTATTAATATATATTTTTACACTTTTAACAAGTTTGCTAATCATAGAGATGTAGAAAATATAGTTATATGATTTTAAATAGACTTAAGAATAAAATAAAACAAGTAACGAGAGTAAACAACTTTGAATATGTACAAAATTCACAGAATTTCAAGATTATTTACAGTTAACAACTATTGATATTGTTGGAAGCAGAAAAAGAATAAATACCCATTGCTAAACAATCTACCAAAATATTTCCAGAGCTTTATTGAAAGAATTTTTATCACGTATTCCTTTAAACATATTAAAATATTACCCGACGATTGAGAATTATTCAACAATGAATCTATCCAACGCTCTTTGTTCCAATAACATCCAAATATTTTGTTACGTTGTGTTTACATTGGAAAGGAGACTCGTAAATTAGCTTTCATAGTTTTTTGAGAAGTCAGAGCAAAACTAATTTCTGAAGACTTCAGTGGACATTCAGAGTGTTGTTTATTTTAAGGTAATATAAGCCCGATCCCTTCTCAGGTAACCCTGAGGATTATCAATTTAATGTTAATACGGTTTATATTTTTTGTAAAATTTGTAAACCGTGCTTTTTTTAAGGAGAGGTAAAATTAACAAAAAATCACATTTTCCCCCTTAATCAAGCAAAAAGACTACTTCATAATATACCCTCATGAAGTTGATGACGAATCAACTCAAAATGCAACACAGGCAAAATAAAATTTATTATTAAATATTTACTACACAGTATGAACTCGTAAGAAAACGTGGTCCAATATTTGGTTGATTCGTTCTCCGAAGGAAACTTTTGCCAATACAATACACACCGTCCAAAATTAAATCATAAATTAAAATCAACATTATGTAATAGTTTTTACAAGAAAGTTAAACTGTCTGACTAGACTCAATGTAAATAATAATAGTATAAAGAAAAATAAAAGGAATGCCAGATATTAAAAAAATCATTAAATTCAAATCACTGTCAAGTAGAATATATAACAATTTCTTCAAAGTTGATTTCGTAATTTATTCCGATAAAATTATTTAAACTGGCACTAAAAAATGATAGTAAAAAATAATCAACTAGCAGTTGAATATAAAAAAGTAATAAGGTAAAATAATTATTTTAGGAACCACTAAATGTATGTTGAACCGTATGAAAAATTTCTGTCCATCAACGAACATTCTCATCAAATTATAAGCAAATGATATTGTCGGTTCACAAAAAAAATATTTCTATGCGTTAAAAAAAAAAAATCCTACGTGTAACAAGGCTCACCATATGTTATTAAAATATTTTGATAACTATCTTTTATATTTTCTATCTTCTTATTATTTGGCGTTATCGCCGCCTTGTAGTTTTTTTATCAAGACCTGCCTCAACAAAAAGCTGAATTTTTTTTCTTTTAACGCCAATAAAATACTTGACAAAGCAATATTCTTCCATTAAAAAAATGTGTTTTAGTGCCGAAATATTATTAAATACTGACAGCAAAATTGAAATGAATTATCATAATACTGGAAATTTTTATAAATCAGCATACGTGACTAAATCATTCATATAATGGCAGTATCCTTACTAACTTTACATTAAATAAACAGTTCTTAAGTAATAGAGTAAAAGTATCCTTCAGCGATCTCCGTACTCTGACACTTGGAGAAAGTACAAGTCAGAGATAATACATATTTAAAACCGAATACATACATTCCAAAGTATTTCGTATAATATGTATTTAAGTTATATAAAAAAGTGCATCTTAATGTATAGATCTATACCAAGGCAATATTGGAAGTAGATGTGACGCAACAGTCAACTTTTATGCAAAATCCAAATTCGATCAATGTACACTCAACGACTAAGTCAAAATTATACATACAAAATACAAAAATGTCTAACCTAATATGTACAAATTATAATATCGTATTTGTATCTAAATGCAGGAGGGGAGTATTACATATATTACAATTTACATCAAATGTTACAATCACATCAAATTTATACATCTTTACAATGAGAAATTGAAGGTTAATATTGTGGAAGTTTTTACAATAGCCAACATGTTATAGTATATTATACTACAAAGAATTATATTTGAGAGATAACAATTGATCTAAGACCTAAAACTCACCGTATTACTCATTTTTACATATCATTACATTTTGCGCTTGTTAAAATACGCAATACTCACAATCATCAGAGAGAACTGGTGTGATTCGGAAAATTTTTCTACTTTTATGGGATCACTACACCCTTGGCAAAATATTCTATTCTGTAATATACAGAACAGTCCTATAGTAAGCTTACGCTACTGTATTGTAAAAATAGTTTGCATCTTTTGACATTATTTAAAACTTTTGGAGATGCACCAATGTTATTTTACAAAAACACCGATTTTCCCTTGTGTATTTACAAAATTCGCAAGATTACCATATTTCGATATTGTATTTCAAAATATTAATACAAAGAAAAGTGTTTTTATTTATTCAAATATAAATTGTTAAATTTAACTACAGTGAAACCTCGTCAATTCAAACCCCTGTAATTTAAAATTAGTAAAATAATTCACTATCCAAATTTTGTTAACAATTAATCGAGTTGATACACCAATAATGTTATACTTTTTTTTCTATTATATATTTTTTTAAATTTTTAAAGCCTCTGGGGTCAGGCCGCACCCGTGCGCCCTAGCGCGACTGTCCCCAGGGGCCAGGGCGCACCGGTGCGTCCAGAACGTAATTAATTATTTCTCGACAGCTGCGTATCGAATTTGAAAAATGTTTTTGACTTTTTCCCAGATTATTATTATTAATAGTAGTGTTGTCTCTAAAAAACAAATAAAAAATAATTATTATTTTTCGGAAAATGTTGCGCTGGCAATATTATCGAAATTCAAAAAAAGAATTTTTCTTTACTTAAATGATAAAAAAATCATTTCATTTCGACACTTACGATAAAATAATATGAATGTGTGTGTTTTTTTTTAATATATGCATATTTTCATGGTTTTTTCGTAAAAATAAAAATCGCAAAAAAAACAGAAAATCTCTGGCATTGACCTATATTTTGAGTGAAATTTTTAGGGTCCTCAACAAGTTAATAATCAATCAGAAGGTAGTACGCCAGATTCATTATATTAAATACATTTGGTTTATTGTGAAAAGCAACGCGTCACTTAAAATAGGAAACGGCACGGTATCCGCTGTGTGAATGTGGCCGTCTCTAACAAAACTGTGGGTTAGTTGTTCCAAAATGTGCATAGGTTGATAGTATATCAGTGCAGAAACACAAACCTTTGAAATGCAGAATATTCTACCGGTATTTTGGTGCACTGAATCATTTGTTCATTGTGAATATGTAGCGTCACTTAATTTATTAGTTATATGAGTAAGCTCAGAGCATTGAAAGAATAATGCGAAAATTGGCAAACTGACATACAAGTATGGGTACTAATTAAGTGATAGAAACTTTACATCTGACCTCCAAAATAAAGGGGGCATATTTTAACCCAGCAATTCCCAGACGACTACAGATAGATACTGTTTTTAAAAGTAAATGACAACATTAATTGCGGGGTGTAAAAGCAAAGGCAGCAATATCCAAAAAAAAATGCTGTCATCAAGGATTATTAATTTGGAATGTACTGAATTCGAGATTTTAGAAGAAACATAACCTATAAAGAAGAATGGTCATCTGTGACCCAGGCCCGACACGAAAGAGACCTATTTCAGTTTTTTGTTATATTAAATGTAATAAAAATATGTAATTTTTATATTTAATATCAGTGGCTAACATACAAATATATATTCTGGTTTGGGTCTTCTGGGGTATTATGCTGTGTTATTACAACCTTTCTGGTCCACGTTTTGGATCCCATTGCAGGGTCCAACATCAGCCCTGATGATAAACTTGTAAAAAAAAAGTAATTAATTTTATGAAAAAGAATGTATTTTTGCTTATTTTTAGAAATCTTTTTGACAATGTGATATCTGTTATGCTAAAGAAAAGATTATGATATTTCCCTTATTAAAGCTCCCGATATTAATATATTTATCTGTTCTCAATTGAAAAAAAATCTAATTATTTTCTCCATTTTGTCACATTTGGATGGTCTTAATAGAAAATGTTTACAGTTATGTTTCAATTTATGGAAGGCTTCTTCAATCTATAGTCGATTTTATCTTTCATTTCCGCTTTTTTTCTGACTCAGATCAACACTCAGCACAGTTCTTTGACATTTAATACTTATTCAAATACATAAGAGGAATTGGTGTAAAACTGTCCGCGCATAACAAGGTAGCCAACTAATGAAAGCATGTATAGAATTACCCAATTATAGGTATCATGACACATTAACATGTATATATGTAAGTGGATTCCACAAGGATAGCGAAATACATAAAAAAAGTCAGCACGCATCATTAGTTTTTATGAATTACATGACTTAAAATGTATTGATTTATGGCGAAAGGGTTTAAAATTTATTTCAAATTACGAATTATCAGGGTTAATCAACAATATTAACATTTTGGGACTTGTGTATTCTAAAAATTTTGAATTATTGGGGTTCAAATTAACGGGATCTTACTGTGCAAATTAAATATGCATTTTAAAATCTGACAATCTAATTGTTTGCATTAATTAGCTTGGATTACCAACACTCCTCTGAACTGCCTCTTTGCACCAAATATTTTGTTTGATTTAATCTAGCAATTATATATTCACATAAAAAATTCATAAACAGAAGTACATTTTCTGTAATATGCTTTAATTGAGCTTATGTGGTGACTGTCATATTTATAGGAGTATCATTATTAAACCTTGACAATACAGTACAATACAAGGTTGATATCTCGGCACCAGAAAGTCGTGTTGACAAAAATAAGCTGCAAAGTAGTGTTGTCAGTACACGAATAATTATTTTACTTCAGTTCACAACCAAGATGGCGTTCTAGGAGAACCCTCTATCATTTTTTCAGATAATTATACCAATTTATGTGCCATTTAATCTATAAAATTATCAACGACTCAAAAGCGCTTATATGAAATTATCCAGAGCATTTAAAGATGGACGAATTAGCAATAAACTATTTTTATGCTATTGTAGATGCTAAATAGAATTATGGAAAAAAGTATCTTGAAAATTAATTTAAATGGTCAAAATTTAACATACTTGTACAAAAGGGCAAAGATTTAAGACTTATCTTTTCAATAAACTAATGTCGGTGGGGAGTGAAAACTTTTGTATATTTCCATATTTTTGTTAGTGCAATGTGAGCAAAATAATTTAAATCACGTATGTTACTTATAAATTTGTTGTACAGAATATTATTTGAATGATCGTCAACAATTGAGCTTGACATGTTGACATTTTCATCCAGCTGGCCTTCAGATGAATAAATGACACATCCAAATGATTATTTGTTCCCATTACTAGTTATGATATTAAATTATTCATTATAGAATGTGATCTATACAATTCTCCCAATAAAAAAATAGTATCAGTATAAAAAAAGCAGATACATAACAGTTTTCTTCCAGTAAATATTAATAAGTCAATTAAAGAGATGAAATGATGCATTTTAATCATCAATAGTAAAGTGCAAGACATAGTACGGTTTCATCAATTTTATGTGAAAACTGCACAATGCTAAAAATAATCACTTAAAAAATTTATTATAACCTAAAATTATGGCAATTTATTTTGTTTTTCTTTTTTAAAAGTGTCTTATCCGCAAATCATTTTGACACAAAACAAAATATCAAAGACAGTAAAACCATTTAAAACAATTAATTACGCCATTTTCAGTCGCGAAATATTGAAAATTCTTAAAGAAATTATGTTCAAGACATTCAATTACAACATATAGAATAATATCACATTAATAAACCTCCAGTCAAGGGATTTCCCATGCTCACACCTCATCTCCCAGGTCCTGAACACAGTTCTCCGCTATGGGCACAAATCTGTCACCGATCTGAACAAGAAGAATGGTTTTGTCAACGTGAGATCGCAGGTTTGGATCTCGGTGGTTCGGAGTCCATCTGTGCACTACCTAAAATCACAGAGGTGAACATAATTGCAAAATTAATTTTGAAAGCAACAACAAATGCAGTTTCCGGGCATCAGCCGAAATAGTTACTAATATTATTACCATTCTATTTTTTCAATTGAAAATCATGATTTTCTAAATTAATCACATTTTGTGAATTAATATTTATGATCAGACGCTAGAATGACCTATTTTTTCACTTTTCAGATTTTATTTTATGAACAAACTTAATTATAAAACAATACCTGTCCGTCCATCCCTTGCTGGGGAGCCCAGGTACCCCAGTGGTTTCTCCCTCCTCTCTGCCTCTGGTAAGCCGAAGGCCAGGTGACGTCTATTCTTCTGCCTAAATTGATGCAGTCATACACGCCCGATGGGTCCACAATCACAACTTTGCATCCGATACTTATGTGATTCTTCAATTCGGTCTTGAGTGACTCTGATCGTTTAACAATTGGTTTTCGAGAAGAATCTTTCGGATCACCCGCTATTCTGAGCCCCGTTTCCTTCATGGACAATTCGCTGTACTTTCCGGCTAGGTCTCGATAGCTTTCCCGCTCGTGCCTCAATTCTTTAGTCGCCTTGGCTAGCTCTCTCGGACTTTCACTGGATCGCTTTAGGACACTGTGCTCTGAACTGGACTCCATGTTTCGAAGAGTCAAATCTTTCGTAGCTAGATTATCTATATTTTTTTCAGATGTGTGTTGCTTTGCCATAAACTCTTTGCCACTTGCGCCGGCAAAGTCGCTGCTCCTTCTTTTATGGGATTCTTTTGGTTGATCGTAATGCCCCGAGAGTTTCAGGTTGGCATTTCGATTGGCTATTATTTGACAGTTGTCTCCACCTGGGTTGAATGAAAGGTCTTCCGTTGAACTATCAGGTGTGGGAAAACTGGCTGCTGTTGAGATCTAACAGAAACAAAAAAGTTATTTTTTTTAATTTGATTACTGTCGAATTACAGAATTACATTTGTTCCAATTTTACAAAATTTTAGCTCGGTCCCCAATTAAGGGTAAAATCAGGTATTTATTTTGTATTCACTTTATTTATTATAACATCAATAGTTTTACACATTTTGAAATATCATATTGAGGGTAGAAAGCCAAAAGGACTGATTATTTTGAACTTTATGGGAGAGCAAAATAATATTTTGTCAATATGTATGTACATATTCCTTTTATTATTAAACTATTTCCATGTGTTTTGGATTAACAAATATGGAAATCGTTTAATAATTAAAAAACACCACAAAATCAGATTGACAGAACACAGAACCCTTGATACACCCTTGATAACCCACAGAAGATATAAACAATTGAAAGAATTTTTTTATCAAACGTATTTAAAAAAATATTATTAGATTTATCAGTGTGACTGAAAATAGTGCCAGACAATAAATAAAGAATAAAATATACATCTGTATTCCTTTAAAACTTTTAAACTATATAGACAATATTCTCTGCGGTATTTTAGTGGACCACATATTGTTACAGCAATGTGTGGTGTTGCAATCTAACATTGACTTTTACCTTGGCACTGCTGGTCCTAGAATCCCCCCTTCGCAGGGCTTTGCTATCCCTCTCCTTGGAGTGCCCTGCTCGGTCCTGGGGCTCGCGAACGCCCTCTCTCTCTGTGGCACTCAGAAAGCGGAAGCTAGATGGACGTATTCTGTCCCTCTCGCGGTCTCGCTTGGACCTCCGCGCTCCGTCCCGCGCCCGGTCACGGATTGAGAGGGCCTGATTAACAGTAGAACAAAAAAGTTCAGCGGGAGAATCGTAATAACCTTTCGATGTGATGAAATTTTATAAAATAATGTTTTGGTAAAAATAAACCTACAAAAATGAAAACTAGAAAAAAGATAAGAATGTGAGGTTGAAATATTGCACCTGTCTATAATCATCTCTTTCTCTCAATCCCCCAGGGCCTCGTCTCCAGGCTGCAACAATGGCTGCGGTCGAGGGAGGAAGCCAGGAGTCTGGTGGAGAATCGTCCCTCTGAGTGCTTCCCGCACTCTTAGTTTCAGCAAATTCTTGAATCGTCGTATACCCTGGGTAACAAACATATGATTTTCATAGGGACTTGCGGAGACAAATAAGTCATTAATGTCAACGTCAACAACTATGCTAGAGAATGTATCCAAAATAAAAACAATAATAGTATCCTCACCTGTCTCAGACTCCTGCCTCTCAAAGAACAATCTGGCTGCGCTGGTGATGGGTAGGTCGGTGCCCACCGGGGCAGGTTGCTCTCTGGAGCCCAGCAGGCCAGCGAGGGAGGCTAGAGTCGAGCTGCCAGGTTTACCGACACTTGCTAGACTACCACGAGTGCCAGCTGAAATATATATACAAATATATTACTTCCCATGCAACATGGTGGATAAGGGTTCTTTTTTAAACACAATTAATAATATAATCATAAAGCCAAAAATAATAATATAATTTATTTAAAATATTAACAAATAAATAAGTGTGTGCAAATTTTTTTTGAATGTTTCTCCATAATAACTAATTAATCGCATTCATAAATATGTGCGACATTTTTAAGGCGGCACAGCCGATTCACAAACATGCATATCTGTCAAATTACAACGATAGATCATGTCCTTTCAAGCCATGCGCGACATGTTATCTGAGCGCAAATCGAATAAAAATTACACGTTCGTTACATATTTATGGTACATACGTTGCTAAAACAGTAAGGTTTTGCTAGAAAGAGATGGTCATATATTCTTCGCTTTCGTCCGCATCAGGCATCCCCACAGAAGTACCTCACGTATCAAAATATTTACTTATTTAACTTTAGACAAATGATCTAATATTATTTGAGTCGACTTATTATTTTCCATAAATAATTTAAGAATCACAGTAATAATTCTGAACTCCTTTTTAAATCAATGCATATCGTAATATGACAATAACAAAACAATTACCTAGCCCCACGAACGTACTGCGTATATCAAAATGTATTATTTTATCTATCGACAAATTCCCATATTTTATTTACGTCCAATTATTACTTACTGTATAGAATTTAAAAAACATATTAATAATTCTGAAATACTTTTCATATCATAATGAATACTGTTTATATTAAACAAGAAATAAATACATGGGAGACGTGAACGCGCATGCGCACGGCGCGTACAGTACGTATTTTGATACCTCAAATAATCTGGAACAATTGTTGAAATTAGGATAATACCGAAACTGACACGTGACGCATGTTCAAAGTTTCAAAAGGATGAAACCGTTCGAAAATCCATATAAAACCTTAATATATGGGAGATATCAATTGCTTTTGAGCGTATTATATAATAATAATTCATATAAATGTCAAATTTGGCGTAGAAGTATGATTAATAGTGAAATAAATGACGAGAAATATTCGGCCACATAAACATGTCTGATCTCTGCTGCGGCCAGATGGCATATAAAAGGCATTTTGACGTATAGGATGTCGTTTTTCATACATTAGAATTTTTATTTTTAAATAATAATTAACGTGTTTTTAATAAAAAATTTAGCTTTTCAATAGTGAATGAAGACTCAAAGTGCGAATGTAGATACAATATATCGTTTGAAATCATATTTTTATATGATTAAACAAGATTTGAAAATCATCAAAATTACTGCATGTTTGAAACATTATAACGTTATAAATATAAAATATTTCTTAATTTACTATGTACGGATTCTAGATAATTAAGTAAACTTTATACGTATAAAAAAACATATTATGCTTACGTACAAATATTTAACACACGTCTCTTTGCCGTAGAACATTAAAAAGTTTTTTTTGCCGCGGCCTGTGGATTAATGCCTATATTTTCTTAATTATTGTAAATAATGTTCAGTTAATTACTTTTATATAAGAACAAAGGTTCTAAGTATTCTGTTGGACAAAAAAAAAGACAGTAGACTCTCTATTATTCGACGCGGTAGGAAAAAATGATCCGGATAATCTCCACAAAAATAAATAAATCGAAAAATAATTAATAAATAATACATGTAATCGCAAACAGCTGTAGTCACGAAAATACAACATTGTAAATGTAAAATAAGCTAATAAAAATAGGACAATAATTACAAACACTGAATTAACAATCTTGAAAATTAATTTTAAACTCCAGCTGCCAGCGAGTTCGGAGTTTTTCACCTTTGATAGAAATTTAATGAATCCTGGGCCTTTTTGAAAAGTTTGATAATCACCCAGATAATACGTCGAAATCTTCAGTTAATTTCAATTGTTCAAAGAAATACCTGGCTTTTGCTGCAAATGCATACTTTGAAAAAGGGCAGGGTGTGCGAGAACACTATGCAAAATTTACACATGATCACACAAATTTATACAGAATGAAAATACCATTACTGAACATAAGGTTGGAAACAGATTAAATTAAATAGCATTACTGTTCTAAAAAACAAGTGTGCATGCAAATGTTTACTTAGATACCCATGACTTTAGTTTTTATCTTATTTTTAATTTTTTTTTAACAATCTTAATTATAATGTATTTATATTAGTTATTTTTGTTATATAATTTCTTTCATGTAAAAATCCTGTGGGCTTATAAATAAATAAAAATTAAGAGAATAAATAATTAAATAAGTCCAATATATATCATTAATACCAATAATAATAATCCAAAATATGCACCTAGCGTATTTACACTAACAAATAGACTCGTGGCACGGTCTTCCGCCTGTCAAACTAAACATGCTATTGACAGGGATTTCTGAAATTTCTTGATTCAATATGTTTGCTACTTTGCCATTCTGCGTGTTCATAACTTCACGAGTTTTATATTTTATGTATGTAATATTATTGGATAGAAAATATATTTTTACACTTTATAAAGAATTTCAAAATACTAAAAAAATAAATGAACAGAATCCTTTATTGCCCCGGTATTACACAGATAATCACACTGTAATTGTAAAATAACAAAACAATGGGACAACTTATGTTGAAGCACCATTTTTGGTAATATTTATATGTACAAGGGTAAAATGATAATTTATACAAGTATTGATTGTACGGGTCTTTAATGATCATTGGGTTAAGCCAATCCCTTATACATCATCCAAATAAATAATGACACTTTATAATTATATAAAAAACATTCTTTAGATTTTATTTGAAGCTATTTTTCTTTTGGTGCAAATTTTTTTATTTTTATTGCAATGAAAGTTGTGCACGCACAACGTGAGCAGCATGCAGCAGGAATGCGAGACCAAAATGTATTAAAAAATGTATTCACTTGAAAATAGTGTTACAGTAATATAAATAATGTTCAATTTAAAAGCTGACGAATGATTGGTTATTGAATTGAAAAATAGAACTGTTTATTAAATTACAATTTTAGAAGCGTAATCAAAATGCCAAAAGGGGGCTTCTCATAAAAATTTCTGTATTTCATGTTATTGTGGATGTTTTGTAGGAAAGTTATTGTTATGCCAAAACAATTAAAAATGATATTCATGAAATTATTTATTGCAAAAACAATATATATATTTGTCAAATATTCGTTTCCAAAAGCAAAAAACACATTCGTTCATTCGATATCCAATGCGGCTTTCAAAGTTGTATAGTTTTTAAACTTTTGAATATGGAGCCAATATAGGCTGAAAATCGATAAAAAAAAAAAAATTTTTGTTTACCCCAACTATGTATTTTAAATATTCGAGGTTACACTTCTGTAAGTATCAGTTTCAATTCTTTTCACGAAAGTTAAAAGAACAATAATAATGATCAGTGTAGATTTTTACTCAGTGTCATTAATACATAATTTTGACTTTATTTTAGTTTTTAAGTATAACTTCTACCGCGTGCGCGTACATGAGTACATGCACAATTATTTTTTTACTTCCTTACAAGATCACCCCAGCATGTCAATTACGGAGCAATTAGGCATTAAAAAAGCATAAGAATGAATCTTGGCAAACTACGATAATATAAGATTGTTTATCAGATAGAAAATGTATGTTAATAAAACCACATGGGTGTGTGTTACTCGGGTGTTAAGATTGTAAACATTGTTATGTAAAGCTTGTGTTTATAGAAAAATACATATCGCAACAGCTAGTCGGCTGCATAACATGACAGATGGGTGTTTACATGTTTATGTGTTGTCTGGGTACTAGGGATGGGTAGTCGACGTATTTACCGTCGACGAAACGAGACCGTCCACGTCCGTCCATCGACGAGACGATCAACTAGTTGAATTCGTCAACTAGTTGACGCGTCAACTTCGTTACGCGGACGTCGCGGACGTTCTATCTAAACATCGGGACGATGGTCAACTGTCTACGGTTCGACGCGACGCTGCTCGACGGCTCAACCGTTGCCGGTACATAATTTAAAAATACTTTACATTTGAGATGTTATCTAGAAATTTATTGAAGAATACATCTTTCAAAGTCAGGCTTTCACTTTGTGGTGAAATTATTAATAAATAAATATATCTGCATTATTTGTCAACTTTAGTTTAAGGCTCAATCTGAGAAAAGGAACATTGTTCCGGAAACATGTAAAAAAACCAATAAAAAGTGGTGTAAACAAAATAATAATAGATTTATTTTTTATCTATTAAGTTGAAAATTGGGAATTTTTAATAAAAATTAATTAAACCTAAATTCAAGATTATATTACATATATAATAATTAATGTTAGGTATAGAAAATTTTATTCCCTACAAGTTTGTTTATCATTTATATGCTAAAGTTGAAAAGTAAAGAAATAACACAATAATTAAATTTTACCATCCCTTTTCAGGTAGATATAAGAAGTCGTGATCGATCGAATAAAATACCGATTTTAGAAAACTATCTAGCCGGCCTGTTAATTAATAATAGTTCAATAAAAATTAAAATAATTAAACAGAATTGTTTTATTTTATACAGTGTAAAATTGGGAATTCACCGAAACGTCGCACGTGCACATCGCAAAAAATCAAGTAAAAAATAATAGATAATAGCTTATTAAGATATGCATTCAAATTTCAAATCTCTGTCATTGTTCGTGTACACAGATCTGCACCCTATGATCGTGTACTTTAGAGTTGAAATGAAATTACCCGTCGAGCCGTCTATGACGTCTACAAGTCGGCAGCGAGAGATGAGAGAGAAATAAACGGAGACGTTTTGTCTTGCTCTCGCTCGTTGCTTTGCATGTTGAATCTCGAATCGTCCACCGTCCGCGGCGTCCGCCGTCCACCGTCTACGAATTCAACTAGTCCATGCGATAAACGTAAACCGTCGACGCGTCGATGCAACGTCAACGGTTGGTTTCAACTAGTCCGTCCATTCAACGCCCATCCCTACTGGGTACTTAGAAAGTGCGTGCGAACTACAACAATATAAGTAGGTAGATAATAAATGTTTTCTTACATATGAGGCTGTTACCTAGAGAAGTTCTAGATAACTCCAAGGTGTGGTGCGGAATCTGGTTGGGATGGGCATTTGTGCTGCTGATGCCACATTCTATTCCGTTGCTGCCACTCCCGCTAGAGCAACCTTCGCCACAGCGTCTCCTCATTCTAAAAGCATTTTTACAAATATATTATTATGAGATTGCGTCAAAACTAATTAAAAAGAAGCCAGTTTATATTCCTAAAGTGGGACACGTTGGCTCTAAACATATATTGGGTATCCAAACTAGAATCTCTATTTAGCTATTTTATTTTGCTAACAGTAACATTTAGAATTCAAAATGTTAATTACATAGTACGGTAAAACCCCCTTAATTCAGACCCCGATAATTCAAAATTCACCATAATTCAAAAATTTAAAAATCCACAAGTTCCAAAATGTTAATTTCATTTTAATTCGTAATTTTAAATAATTTTTAGCCTCTTGGGTCATTTAAGTCACATAATTTAACATTTAACACACACAATTCGATTTTTTTTTTAAATTTGATAAATTTAATTTTTTTTTTCTTTCGCAAGTGAGAACAAATAAGTATGCCAATATCGGGTACTTTAGTAATAGAAATGTCGTGATCTTTGTATTAGCATAAGAAAAATTGAGTTTACGAAATGATTTTTTAAAGTATGCAAAAATAGAGACATTTTTCACAAAATTAATGGCTTTTTTCACAAGTTTTAGAATTTTTGCCAAATTTCACAATCGAGTTATAGTATACTAGAATAAAACATACACCAAGGATAAAATAATTGCTGGAATGACAACTTTAGATAATTATCAGTTTTAATTAACAATTAACAATCAGCGTGGGGCTCATGTTGGGCGGTCAAGCAAGGATCGTTATTAAATTATTTTCCGCGATTTTTCACGGGTGTGCGGCTAGTTATGAATATAATTTCTTACTTTCTCCACATTCCCAAGGCGTGCTTCTTAATGGTGCTAAGGGTCAGAGAGCCTCCTACCAGGGAAGACACTTGCTGGTTGGTTTCTACGTAGGATGTAGTCAACGGAGACACGTAGATAGGGTAGCCAATCGGCTGGTCACAAGATGAATTAATTATGTTACGCAGGGCCTAAAATAAAAGAATCAAAATTGTGAAAAATTACACTAATTTTAAAGATATGTCCAAAAACAAACAAATTTAAAACTGTTTACTCATTAGAATTTTTATCCCGCATACCTGTTTGGCATTCTGGATGCTCCCTCTCTCCGGATTCCTATTCCTCAGGTACACCAGCTCTTGTTGCTGCCCCGCCCACAGCCCTCGCACACACTCCCGATTCAATTTGATCACACGGAAACTCAACTGCCGCTTGTTCAGCATTATTATCTTGTACTCGTCACTGCCGTCATCCATCACATGCCTGTTATTGGGATAAACATTCCATGTTATTGACCATATTACAATAATTTAAATATCGACAATATAAATATTTTGCTCAACAGTAAACATCATACCATGAAACAAGTATAAGTAATAATTATATGTAGTAGGATTATCATACTTAGACAAATTTGGTAAAATAATTACAATGTTTAGTTTAATTTAATTTAATTTTTAAGTAAAGGCATTGTTTCAAATGATACCTGAGAGCAAGGAGGTGGGGCGCCCCTCTCAGCACATTGTTCCTCCATGTAGGAGAAGCCTCGTGGCAGATGACCAGACAGGCCGTGTGGCAGCGGATGGCAGAATACAGAGCCGGGCAGCTGCAGTACTCTTCTGGTGACATGAAATGATCCTGAAATATTGAGATTGGTTATTGTAAAAGAACAAAGAGTATTTAGGTTTATGATTGCAAACTTTAAAAATAATATTAACTCACTTGATGTAGCTTTAGAGCCATCCTGACGGCGGGGGCGAGGACGGAGTGGAGAAGCGACATGTCAGAGAAGACCCATTCATCCCTGACGCAGGTTATCCTAAAGTCTCCCTTAAAAAGAGCGTGCAGGCCATAGAGGAAAAATTCCACACTGAAAATAATAAAATATTACATATTTATATTGTTCAAGCTGTTATTTATCTGGAAAAAAGCACATCACAAGGTACCCCAATTCAACGTGGGGTCTGACAGGGTTGTGTCTTACCACGTATGCTGTTCAATCTATACTCCGATCTGGTCTTTAAAGAAGCACTATACAACGTAAATATGGGGGTCAAAGTTAATGGTGTCTGCGTCAATAACATCAGATACGCCAATGACACTTTTAATCTAGCCGATAGTGTTGATGATCTTCAAGTGCTTTTGAATAGAATTAATGACACTGGGAGGTTGGGTATAACATGAATGTAAGCCCTAAATAGCAGGCGCGGTCGCTTCATACATGCTTTGGATGCTCTGCATCCCTTGTGTTCTAGAGTCAAAAAGCTTTGGACTTTTTGTTTCTAGCCGAATACAGCACTCCAGAAAATAAATTAGTCCAGTATTTTAGAAAACAGTCGTAAATCGTAATACATATTACGACAAGGCGTGCGTACGGAGCGACTCGAAATACATATACATTCTCAACTTTGAACATCTACGAATCGCGTAAACACAGCCACCAGCAGCAACGGAATCTGTAACGAATTCCGCATCCATACAGAGTTCAAAACATTAGACTTTTGCGCATGCGCATTCATTTCTGCTTGTCAGGATCTTCGGATAGTGTATACGTATTCGATATCAGCATCCACCATACAAAAATCGACTTTAACACTTATTTGTCTAAAGCACAGAATGGAATACGATCAGCATTCCAACGGAGTCACCCGAGGACAGCCCGAACATAGCCGAACAGCCACGGCTGGGACTTGACACATACATATTACGAAATGAGCGGATTGTTTTGAGGATATTTTTTGTGTGACGTATTTGAATACTTGAAATCTAATTATTGAAACATGTCGTTCAATTATCTGTTTAAATAATCATTTAAATAAAAAATCAATACAGAAAATAACATGGATTCTTCACCAACGTTTCCTAATACTGTAAACGAAAGTATTGAATTGTGTGAATGCATAATTGAATGGTTAATGCGTAAAAGTTTGGTATCTCTAGATACATTTGCGAAAAAAAAACACATTCCAATTTTGAACACAACGTCCGGAAATAAATCATTTCTAAGTTATATTCTTGGATTTGTGGTTTTGGTAGGTTCATCAAATTACATATTTTGCTGGCCGTGTCTTATATTTTGAAATAAAAATAATGCTTAAGTGTGGAATATGCAACGATTTAACGATTTGAACAATCTTTTAAAAGCTAGGAAAGGACACAAGAGTGCTCTCAACAACATAATATTATCATATCTTATTTTCCTCAATGAATAGGACTAAAACGTGCAACCGAAGCACACTAGGTGAAAACTAAATTTCTTCCCTTGATATCATTTCTATAGAGAAAACACTCCTGCTGTTTTTAAAAGAGAAGACAAAATTTCACGCAAGTTTATAAAGAAAGGGCGTCGAATCAAACTTAAGTTTAAGTAAATGAAAACTCGGGTATGTAATGGATTTTTTAAAATAGGTACGAATGACGCATGAAATTTTGGATCGAAAATTGTTGATAAGTAGCTTAAACGATTTATAAAGCTTATTTGACAGACTATTTTTGCTACTAATTGCATGGGATATATATATATATATATATATATATATATTTGATGACAGATATAAACTTAGTATCCAGCATCCCTTCTATTAAAAGTCACCGACCGCCACTGCTAAATAGATGTCAGGAATACGCGGGGGCCACTATCGAACTGAACGGGACAAATGTGGAGAGAGAGAGAGAACCAATTTAAATATCTCGGTTATACCCTGGAAGAGAATATTGACCCTGAAACCGAAGTGAGATGTAGGATAGAGGCAGCACATGTAGCATTCAATAAAATGAATTGAATTTTTGCGACGACAACCTGAATCCAAAACTTCGGCAAAGAATGGACAGACGCTACGTTTGGTCCTACTTTCGTGCGGACTTGAATCATGGACCCTCAAAATAACTACCATGAACCAACTTGAAGCATTTGAAATGTGGTTGCATCGTAGAATGTTGTGCATACCATGGACAGATATGGTCAGCAACTCAGGTGTGCTCCAGAGAGTCAGAACTGAGTTTTTGACAGATATCAAAGTCTGAAAGGTGTCACTTATGTCATGTGCTTAGAGAAGATAAGTACGACCTTTTGAAGAAAAACAGGGTGCCGGCAGGAATCAGATCTCAAGGCTCCATAATATAGGAGATGGGAAAGGAATAAGGACGGTGGAAGAGCTGTTTGGAGCCGCTAGAGGCAGGGAGATGTACTCACAAGTGATAGTCAACGTTGGGGGGACCTGACACGACACTAGGAGAAGAATATCACACATATTTGTGGTTTGGCATTTGAAACAATTGAGGAAAGAATAGTAGTTAATTGTTTATTTTCAAAGTTCACTATACGGAGCAAAGCACGGGTATGACATTTTGCTCGGTGATGGTTGCTTGAACATTTAGACTCATAACATAGTCAGGAATCTCATGGCCAAGTTTCTGCTGCCAGCTCTGGTACATCCTGTATATGTGCAGTAAATTTGAATATACAGTAAAAGCTCTTTAATACGAAATTCAGGGGACCGAAATTCAACAAAAAAATTCGAATTTCGAGTTACGGAAGTAGAAGTAGTAGGAAGTTTTTAAACCATCAACACACTTTCTAAACATTTCCAAGTGTACAAACAAATACATGTTAAAAAATAAACATTTTTTAACATGTATTTTTAAACACATTTATTTGGCCAGTATTGCATTCATTTTTGTCAGTTGTTTCAATAAAATTAAAATAATTTACTTTGATATGTGATCTTGAGACATCAATTCAATTTTAAAACTTCACTGCGCTTTTCAATTTTGGCGCGATTTTTTAGAATTGTTGAAACAGTCGAATTGGCGATACCATATTTTACGCAACCTTGCCCTTATTTCTCAATTTTTCTGTCCACGTCTTTAATCAAATCCATTTTCATAGAAATAGTTAAAGTTTTGTACGCGCTGCGAACTGATGCCATTTTAATTTGAAACGAAACACTAGTCAAAATAAAATGCGAAAATAACTAAAATCTAACACGTGAACGTAATAAAATGTCTAATATTCTTCACACTTATCAAATAACAAAAAATATATTAAAATCGTAAATGAAGAGACTAAAATATCGAAAGTTTTCACGGAAATCACAGATAAAAGCACAAAAAAAAGTCAATGACATAATGTTCTCACGCGATATATCTTAATAAAACACAAAGATGTAACAATTTAAAACTCCAAAACTGGCGACAAAACTTCAAGTAATCTCGTCTTTTGGCGGGATATCATAAAACAGCAGTCATAAGGGTACGCGCGCACTAGCGTTTTTTCGCCGCGCGGCGAAAAAACCTGCGACATTTTGATGCGCGGCGAAAACAGCAGGCACGCGCACTACGGCATAATGCCGCTGATCATTTACGGGCAGTTCTTTAAAATGTTTGGTGAACTTAACGAAAAATTCTTCCAATATTATCGAATGAATAAAGAATGTTTTTATGAACTTTTAAAACTAGTTGGACCTTCTATCACATATAAAAATACTCCATTCAGAAATGTTTAATGTTTCTATCACTATATTCTTTTGAAGTGATATCATACAATGGTGGTCTTCTTTCAACTTTCGTAATTAGCATTTCAATATCAAAATCTTCATCTAGATCAGCAGAATTATTGCTTGTAGCCCATTGTTCTTTCACATAAAATATATGGTACAGCGAAACAGCGCGTAGCGCGCGCGGTCATGACTTTAAAAAGATGCGTTTTTTTGCCGCTGACCGCCGCGCCGCAAGAGAGTTGTAACATTTCACCGATTTTTCGCCGCCGCGTTATTTTGCCGCTAAGTGCGCGCACTACGATTCAAAAGCCTTTGTTACAACACTGTGGTGCGACATTATGCCGCGGCGTTTTCTCGCCGTGCGGCGAAAAAACGCTAGTGCGCGCGTACCCTTAAACAGCCTTACCCTGTGCGCGCGGCCACCGGCCAGTTGGGGATGTTTTATGACTTTTATTACTGTCATGTAGATGATCAAAGGCCTGTGAGCGGTCATTTCCGTCAGCGCAGGTATAAAAACACTAGCAAATGGTGAGAAAATGTAAACATTTACACAAATGACTTTTGTGTCAAATTTCATAATTTTGTCTGAAATTTTTTTTGTATTTGGAATTAGCTATTTTTTCGAATTATAGGAAGCATTTTGTATGAAAATTCATTTGAGGGGGATAAAATATCATTAAATTTTTCGAATTATACCGAATTTCGAATTATAGTTGTTTGTATTAACGAGCTTTTACTGTACATAGGTACATATGACAGAATTTTAATGGGTAAGAAAATACCTCGAGACTGTGTTGTGACTGGCAGCTCCCAAACTTCTCCTTCCGACGAGACTCAATCCGAAACACAGCGATACAAGAGCAGAGTCCCTGGCTATCAGCTTGTCACCTTTCTGCTTGTAAAGATCCTCGCGTCTCATCCCGCAGTAGGACACCCACTCGTGATAGACGGAACAAAATGACGCCCTGTAATAAATTCAATGAAAATTTCATATTGTGGAAAGGTTAAAACTTTATAATAATCGCTTTTACAGATTAAAAGATTTTTAAGCGATTGATTGATGTTACCAAATTGCCACGGTGCACACTATAAATAATTTGAGGGTTATTCTAGATACATCAACACATATCATAACACAATGATGGACAGTGCGCTTCGACTGCTCACATTTACAAGAGTAAGGGACAGGATTTTCATTTTTAACTCAGAATTATATTATCTAATTAAATTCTTATTGTACGATATCAGACAAAGTTGTTCACATCACTACCATACTAAAGTAAATATGATTTCATCTAACCTCGTGATGCCAGAAGCTCTGAAATCATAATCCTCGTCCAAGTTAAGATTGAAGATAGGATCCAAATCGATGAAATTTCTATCCAGTGTTGGTTTCAACGCTTCCAAAATACTCACTGATGAGAGCCACTCTTCAAGCTTCGGCGACTGTATTGTGTAGAATATTATGCTCTGGAAAAATCATTTAACATTTGAACTATATTTTCACAAATGTTTACAGATTGAAATTGGAATTTAAAAATAGATTACATTTTTAGAAAATTTGTTATCTGAGATCCACAGTACTGAAAGCCATAAAATAAGTGCCAAGATTATTTCCTCTCTGCCTCCGTTCAACAAGCGATTTTAGAAAAGTCGAAGACTAAAGATGAGGCTCACCTTGACATAGTAGGTAATGAGAACCTTCCGGAAGTCAAACACTTGCAGCATTGACACAGCGCTGTTGTCCGATATGGAGTACCCTTCGAGGACATAGCGCGCTGTAGTCACCTGCCAAGCCAGCCACCGCAGAGAGAACATGGCATTCACAGACAACATTCGGGGGAGGTGGCCAACTGCGCAACAGCAGCATCCTGGATAACAGGGGTTATGCACACGGTAAAACAAAAGGCGCAATTGAAAAATATCCTATTGTCATGTATGATTTTATTAATTATATTAGGTCCTTACATATGAAATTGGCGTTTAGTATGGGAGGAACATAAAGCCGATTTTTTTTTATTATAATATATTTATTTAATGAAAGTATGTACCATTGCTATCTATGCACTTTTGCGATCTCATAGGTAGTTCATCGATCCCTTTACTAAAAAAACCATTCGGACGGGAATCAATAAAATCTTTGAAGGCGGTTTGGACTGCCCCATCAGAGTTGAATTTTTTCCTCTGCAAGAAGTTATCCAAATTTCGAAAAAAATGGTAATCTGTTGGGGCAAGGTCCGGAGAGTATGGTGGATGTCTTAGACATTCCAATTGAAGCTCCTCTAATTTGGTAGCTGTCTGTTGTGCAGTGTGTGGTCTAGCGTTATCATGAAGCAGCAGTGGCCTAGAGCGATTAACCAGCCTCGGTTGTTTAGCAGCTAGCTTTTCCATCATGGTTTGCAGTTGCTGACAATAGACATCTGCCGTAATCGTCTGGCCAGATTTAAGAAAGTTGTAGTGAACGACACCAGCACTAGTCCACCAAACGCTCACAAGTAACTTTTTTGGAGTCAATTTTCGCTTGGGGCATGGTTTGGCTGGTTCGGCAGGGTTCAGCCATTGCGATGAGCGCTTCCGATTATCGTACAGGATCCACTTTTCATCACAGGTAATGATTCGATTTAAAATCCCTTCATTATTGTGCCGGTTGAGTAATTCAACGCAGCAGTCAACGCGCGTTTGTTGATTTGCTTCACTCAATTCGTGAGGTACCCCACCTTTCAAGCTTTTTCACCTTACCAATTTGCTTCAAGTGGATTAAAACAGTTTTATCACTAACACCGCAGCCTGCAGCTAACTCGGATGTGGTTTGCGATGGATCCGCTTCTACAATAGCCTTCAATTCTTCATTATCAACTTTGGTCTCCGGCCGTCCACGGGGCTTGTTCTGCAGGTCGAAATTTCCAGAACGAAAACGTTGGAACCAAAAACGCACTGTGTTTTCTTTTGCGGCACCGTCGCCATACACATCATTAATCCTTCGAGCCGTTTCTGCAGCACTGGTGCCACGGTGGAACTCGTACTCGTAAATAACCCGATATTTCAAGTTTTTCATTTTGTAAACTAAGTGACGCAAAGAAAAAAACAATTGAGGAAAAAACAAATGAATTATAATTTTCAAAACACAAATACATGAGTAAATAGCTGTATAAATTTGGATTTGGAATTCCTAACCAAAGAGAAGATATTTGAGATCAAATTTGCCAGTACGGCAAAACGCCAATTTCATATGTCAGGACCTAATATTAATGACATTTTACATGCTTCGAGAAAATTAATTTGTAAAAATAATTCTTGGCTGAAAACAGTTTTCTACGAACCATCATTATCCTCTGGCCCTTCTGATATGGCTTCCACTTCGCGCTGCTGGCAATAGGTGCCGCGAAATTCCAAACCGCGGAGTTGAAATGACACCAAACCATTGCCCATCTCCACAATGTGGACCAAGCAGTTCAGGTAATCTGAGGCGAGTACTGAAAATAGAAAAAATGTACATAAATATATCTCAACTACATTTAATTTTTAACACTGACAATATTAAAAATCCCGGCAGAGCGTGACATGCACATAACATATGGCTTTAATATGGGAGAACCTTGTTAAGGCGGTACATTCACTGCAAATACATATTTCGGCATTTTTTACGAAAATGTGGGTTTTTATTATTCATTTATATCAGAATTTATATGATAGATTGCATTTTTTTTTGGGCAATAACTTAGATAGATCATTTCTTCTTATATAAAAGTAGTAAACTGAACATTATTTACAATAATTAAGAAAATATAGGCATTAATCCACAGGCCGCGGCAAAAAAAAAAGTTTTTAATGTTCTACGGCAAAGAGACGTGTGTTAAATATTTGTATGTAAGCATAATATGTTTTTTTATATGTATAAAGTTTACTTAATTATCTAGAATCCGTACGTAGGAAATTAAGAAATATTTTATATTTATAATGTTATAATGTTTCAAACATGCAGTAATTTTGTTGATTTTCAAATCTTGTTTAATCATATAAAAATATGATTTCAAACGATATATTGTATCTATTAGGTCCTTACATATGAAATTGACGTTTTACCGTACTGGCAAATTTGATCTCAAATATCTTCTCTTTGGTTAGGAATTCCAAATCCAAATTTATACAGTTATTTACTCATGTATTTGTGTTTTGAAAATTATAATTCATTTGTTTTTTCCTCAATTGTTTTTTTCTTTGCGTCACTCAGTTTACAAAATGAAAAACTTGAAATATCGCGTTATTTACGAGTACGAGTTCCACCCTGGCACCAGTGCTGCAGAAATGGCTCGAAGGATTAATGATGTGTATGGCGACGGTGCCGCAAAAGAAAAACACAGTGCGTTTTTGGTTCCAACGTTTTCGTTCTGGAAATTTCGACCTGCAGAACAAGCCCCGTGGACGGCCGGAGACCAAAGTTGATAATGAAGAATTGAAGGCTATTGTGGAAGCGGAATCCATCGCAAACCACATCCGAGTTAGCTACAGGCTGCGGTGTTAGTGATAAAACTGTTTTAATCCACTTGAAGCAAATTGGTAAGGTGAAAAAGCTTGAAAGGTGGGTACCTCACGAATTGAGTGAAGCAAATCAACAAACGCGAGTTACTTGTGAGCGTTTGGTGGACTAGTGCTGGTGTCGTTCACTACAGCTTTCTTAAATCTGGCCAGACGATTACGGCAGATGTCTATTGTCAGCAACTGCAAACCATGATGGGAAAGCTAGCTGCTAAACAACGAGGCTGGTTAATCGCTCTAGGCCACTGCTGCTTCATGATAACGCTAGACCACACACTGCACAACAGACGGCTACCAAATTAGAGGAGCTTCAATTGGAATGTCTAAGACATCCACCGTACTCTCCGGACCTTGCCCCAACAGATTACCATTTTTTTCGAAATTTGGATAACTTCTTGCAAAGGAAAAAATTCAACTCCGATGGGGCAGTCCAAACCGCCTTCAAAGATTTTATTGATTCCCTTCCGAATGGTTTTTTTAGTAAAGGGATCGATGAACTACCTATGAGATGGCAAAAGTGCATAGATAGCAATGGTACATACTTTGATTAAATAAATATATTATAATAAAAAAAAATCGACTTTATGTTCCTCCCATACTAAACGTCAATTTCATATGTAAGGACCTAATATATTCGCACTTTGAGTCTTCATTCACTATTGAAAAGCTAAATTTTTTATTAAAAACATGTTAATTATTATTTTAAAATAAAAATTCTAAAGTATGAAAAACAACATCTTATACGTCTCATATGCCGTCTGGCCGCGGCAGAGGTCAAACATGTTTATGCGGCCGAATATTCCTCGTCATTTATTTCACTACTAAACGTACTTCTACGCCAAATTTTGACATTTATATGAATTATTATTATATAATACGCTCAAAAGCAATTGATATCTCCCATATATTAAGGTTTTATATGGATTTTCGAACGGTTTCATCCTTTTTACACTTTGAACACGCGTCACATGTCAGTTTCACTGTTAGCCCAATTTCAACGACAAAGTCCAGAATCTCATTTAGATAAGTCAAAATACGCACTGTACGCGCCGTGGGCATGCGCGTTGGCGTAATTATTTTTCGTTTATATTACAGTATACATTAAGATTTGAAAAGTATTTCAGAATTATTAATATGTTTTTTAAATTCTATACAGTAAGTAATAATTGGACATAAATAAAATACAGGAATTTGTCGAATGTTTAAATAATACATTTTGATATACGCAGTACGCACGTGGGGCTAAGTAATTGTTTTGTATTGTCATATTACGATATGCATTGATTTAAAAAGGAGTTCAGAATTATTAATATGATTCTTTAATTATTTACGGAAGTCGACTCAAATAATATAAGATCATTTGTCAAAAGTTAAATAAGTAAATATTTTGAGAGTTGAAGTACTCTGTGAGGATGCCTGACGCCGACGAAAGCGAAGAATATATGACCATCTCTTTCTATCAAAACCTTACTGTTTTAGCAACGTAACCATAAATATGTGACGAAAGTGCAAGTTTTATTCGATTTACACTCAGATGACATCTCAGGCATGGCTTGAAAGTACATGATCTATCCACGTAATTTGACAGATTCGCGTATTTACCAAACGGCTGTCCAGCCTTAATTAGATATTCAAGGTACATACAAAAAATAAATAATTCAAATCGCAATGCGATAGCGAAAGAAAAAAATTAAACACTCATTAAAAAACTGAGAAATTCATAGAAAACATACATATTTTTTTTGCATATTTCAAGAAATTATCTTGAAAACTCATAGATACATGAGGTAAATTAGTAACATGTCAACCTAAACATAGTTACAAATTAGAAAAAATAATCCAACTAAATTTAAAAAAGTGAAAAACAGTCCAAATATGAATAATTAGTGCAAACTAAAACTATTCGGGTATATCAAGGCAGCCAACTGAAGCATACACAGGATTCCCTAATTTTAGGGATTGCGACATAATATGTATAGATAAAGGAAATCTAAAAGGTACCTCATATATAGATGCGCACGATCAAAAAGCCGCGAGCATTGTTAGTTTTTTATATCTCGTTAAAATATTTTTGGATAGTGTGATTTAAAATGTATCGATTTATGGCGCAAGTATCTAAAAATTATTGGGGTTTTTAAATTATCGAGATACATCAACTATGTTATCTTATCTATGGTTATGTCCTATTTGTGTTATCCTTTAATTGTGGGAGACATTTAACTATTTTTTTTTGTATTTCATCTTATCAAGCGATTGTCTCCCTGTTGGATGACCGAATTAAATAAAATAAAAAATAAAATTAACATTTTGGGTCTTGTGTTTTAAAATTTTAGAATTAAGACGAATTATCAGGGTTCTGGTCAACAGGGTTTTACTGTACATATAATATTATAGAATTTTCAGCATGAAGTGCGTTACATCGGTTCGTAGTCATTAATTTCATCGCGTTTACTGAAGACAGAGTTTTTTGTGGATCGTGTGTTCTCTATAATCAATGGTAAGCTTCACAATAACTATTAATGTTATTTAACAGTAAGTCACATTGATACACACATTCACTTATTTTATAGGTAACGATAATTCATTATTATTTACGATTAATATCGAGACAGAGAATGTGCGTAAAATAAATATGCCCAGGCAGCAGACGCATTCAACAGGATGATGTTTTTACAACTAACGCAAAAAGGATTTGCAGGGAAGGAATAGGAACATATAAGTACATTTGGTACCAAAGTGTAGATAATTACCGAAACAATCTCCTTGTTGGACCTGACCCCATCTCCCCAAGAGAAGATCGCCGCACAAGTAATGCTGGAGAGAGCGTGTCAAGTGCTCGTAGAATATCGAATTCAAATTGTTGTCATCTTAAAAAACAAACACCAATAAAAAATATTAACTTAATGTACATTGACATAATGACACTTCTGAAATTTGATTTACCAAACAAAGTGCTTTAACTTGTTGTGTAAAACCTAGTTGGTATTTATTTATATTATTATATATGTAAATGGACGTACGAAATTGATTAGAAGTAATGTTTTCAATTAGTGGCGAAGGAGATATCAATAGCGTTACCTGATCCGAGATTCCTCTCCAACTGAGATGAGAGTCGTGTGTTGCTCTGGTCCACCCTTTTGGTGTTGTAATCCCTTTCCCAAAATTTCACAGGTCTCACATAGGAACTCATAAATATTGCACTACCTAGAAAAAGAGAACAGATCTCTTAAAAATGAAACATAAAAGCTCACTGAATTAATAATGAATAAATATGAGATTAGCAAAATTTGAGTGAGGCAAAAGCCTCACCTTCTGTTATGCAATTCATAGGAATAACCCTAGGATATTTAGCCATATGAAAATTGCGAGCAAGACCACAGCGTGAAATACAAGCACAATTGTCTGGACACCATGACAATATACTTGCTCAAATTTTAATTTCCAAATAGGTTAGGTAGTACACTTTTGATTACAGAACATAAAAAAGGTTGACTAACCTAAGATAGGATTGAGGGGTGTGGATAATATTGCCGATATTGCAGCCTGTAGAAACAACATGGCGGAATGTGGTACGCTGAAGGGCTGGGCGAATGCGTGGAACGCACTGCCCCACGTTATCTGCCACGGAGCTATGTATGTCACGACAAACTGGATCTGCAATATTAATAATTTATATTAATAACAAGAAAAAACTTTTTAAAAACCACTATTTATTGAATTAGCAACATGTTTCGGAGCCAATGGTGTCTTTTATCAGGATACGGATACAATGTGTACAAAAAATTAAAATTCAAAGTATAGACAAAAACAAAAATAAATATATGGTAATTTAATATATATGGTAATTTATAATATTTAATTTGCCATTATGTAGCATTTTTTCTAATTGCCAAAATTTCTAATCTATCTAACGGTAATCCTATGTCATTTGTATGTAAAATTTCTAAACCTTTATAAATATCAAAAGAATAGTTTGTCTCTAAAAGCTGATTAGAAAATTCAGAATAGTTATTGCAATTTAAAAATCTTGCAATAAAAGAACAATAATAAGAAAATAAGTGGTGAAAGAAGCGTAGGAAGATGCCGCATCTCATGGCTGCGTAATTTGAGGGACTGGTTTAAGTGTAACTTGATTGAGTTATTCCATGCGGCGGTAAATAATGGCGTAATATAGAGATAGAAGAAGAAGAAGAAGAAATATCTTATGCGCTCCTTAATTCTATTATAATTGAAGATGTTAATATAACTTTGTTCACGAAACTGTACGTTCTCCAGTAAGTTCATGGATATTTTTTGATAGCATCTACTTAGCCCAATAAATGCTCTTATATCAATATATGCGGCCATATCAATAGTTGATACACTGGCTTTGGTTGTCTATCAAAAAGTGAGCCTATTTCATACAATATTTTATCATACAACAGAGGAATCCTAATACTTTCACAAATGGAAAGACACAAATGTTCCGGAAATATACTTATTTTTCACAATAACAATGCTGATGACTAGAATGACGGAAATGTACTTATTTTTCACAATAACAATGCTGATGACTAGAATGACAAGACAATGACTAGAAACCAACATTTGATGCGAGTATAGGAATACAAATTTATTTCTAAATTGATGCATTTTTGGATTGATCACGCCTAGAGTGACCAATATCAGTTATAATTCTGTGACTCATATTAACCTTATAAGGAAACTCTTTATAATAAAAATATCAAAAAACTCTGCAGTAAGTCAGCAGCTGTATGGATCTATGAGAAAAAGTATAAAGTGGTGTAAAAAGTCGCATTCCATATAACAGAATTGAATTCAAATTGGTTATATGCACAAGTGAAAGGAATGTAAAAAAAAATCAGCTGATTTTCAATTGGCAGTCATAATCCAACCTGTTGATATAAACATGAGATGTGTACATTCATTTTTCAGTCATTCAAATGTACATTTATTGTTCTGAAAAAGGGAGCATCTTTCCCGAAACAATTTTTTAAAACAAAATTTAAGTGTGGTCAACAAACAAAGTTTTCATTATTTTATTTATAAACATAAGATTTCTCAGACATCACAGATTACAACATTAACATTGGTCCACAGCAATCCTTATGGGTACTGCTTAAATTTTCCACTAAGCATTCAACAGAGTGGATTCATAAATAAAAATAACCAATAGAATTCGCCGTATTCTGAAAATAGCAATATTGGGATCTTAGGATTGTTGTCCCAACACTTAATAGACGAAAAAAAAAAAACAATACGTCATGAACAATGATAATTTAAAAAAATATCATTTAAATCAGGACGATGTGGAAGAGAAATTAATAAGTGCACATGAAATAATCTTTTTTCTATAAGCTTTAAACAGCATCAGTACTTATTTCATGTAATTTTGTGTAATTGTGATGTTACATTTGCGATAGGTATTTTAGTAATCCGTTTAAAGCTTGCTTTACAAGTTTTAAAAGAAGGCACCGGAGAAATCACCTTTCTACAGGGATTGCAGACACCAGACACCGCAAATAAAGGTAGTTAATTTGAGAGATATGTGAAAATACACAAATCTCCTTATTTGTGTACGAAGAACACCAAACACCGACGTATATCTACATCTACATTTCGTTTATTTTTATTTTTGTCTATTAAAAATCTTAAGATACCAATATTGTTATTTTCGGAATATGTCTTATACGCCAGTTAAAAAAATAATAAAATGCAGTTCAAGAGATATGTGTGTGAGGAATGCGTAAAAATAATATTCATTATCATTGAGACATGCAGTGTCCACTGTCTTTCGCACGAGCAATCCACTTGTTCATATATTCACAAGTGATCATGTTTCAATTTTTGCCTATCAGTGGCAGCAGACTAAGCAACTTGAGAGAATTGCTCGTCAGCCACATTTGGTTTCATATTGAATAACATAACTTTTTATCTTAGGTGATGAGTCATGCCTAAGTGATCTACTTTGAAGATTTAATACATGAATGGGTGTTAGAAAAAGTAAACCCAGCAATTGGGAATAGCAATATCAATAGGTTAAAGAGTTACACCACTATGACATCTTCAAAACATTTATTTTTCTTTTTCTGATAGTTCAGTTAGAATAATTCCTCCATTCTGTTTTCAAATTCTGAAAATTGGCTAAGTTGTAGCATTTTGGTAGGTGAATTTTTAAAAGAATTACATTAGTCTTTTGGGTTTTTCTCGCAACTCCCCTCTTCAGACTTTTGGAGATGATATCGCAAAAATTATTAGGCCAATTTTCTTTAAATTTTGCACACATCTTATTAATTAAATTATGTACGATGTAGCATGCTGTTTTTTTGTTGTTGATAAAATGCATTTTTGCTTATTATAAATTTTTAAATTAGAATTTTTTAGGATAAATAATGAAAATTATTTTCAAACTAATACCATTTGATCATTATAGATATTACATAATTTGACAAAAAATTAACTTTTTCATTTCACTCAAACATGAACATCTGTTTTTTTATTTTATTTAAATATATTTTTGATACCTCAAGGTATAACTCCTTAAATATCTTTTCCATAAGATTCAAACATAAAGCGTGCGAAAATTAATTACTCACCTTTAATAAAAATTCATACATCTTGTTGAAAATGATTGCCATGATGAAATAATCCACAAGGAAGCTTTCGCTAGCCCAATGATAGTCTAGCCTGAACAATAAAACGGCAAACACCAGGATCAAATATTGACTGGCTGGATCGGAATAGGCATTCCTCATACCTGAAACATTAATGCACATCTATAATAATACACTGACATCCTAAATGTTACCTAATCATCAACTAACCAGTCTAAGAAAAAACTCAAATATCTATGCAGTATACCTTACAGTGGTAAATAATGCATCATTTAATCATATTTCGGATTCTTAATTTCACAATATTAAAAAACTAAAATAATATAAATAAAGGCTCACCTTTGAGAGCACAAACGCAGACAATAAGTGAGCCAATTCCAGGCCCGAATTTGACAATAACTCCGGGAGAATCTTGGGTAACAGCTGATATGAAAACCACTGGATATAATATATTGCGCTCAAAAAAACACAAGTAGACATAAGCCTGAAAATAAAAATAGGAAAAAATTAGCATATTTTTGACATCAATTTAAAAATATTTCTATTGTAAAAACTATAAATTTAATTGATCAAAAGAGAGATATAAAAGCAATATCCAATTGAGGCATTTCTGTGATAGATATAAAAAAACCTATCATTACTCAAGGAAATTTCTCTGGAATCTGTGAAACCTACATCTTATTGGAAATAAGTTTTTAAAAACAATTACTACTTCAGTTTTTCTTTTATATATGTGTATAAATAAATATTGGATGTTGCTGCCTTCGATTTTTTACACAAAGCGAATATTGTTTTTAATAGTTATTTGGAAACATTATTTTGGAAGGGATAATGCTATATTTCCTATAAAATCTCAAATTTAGTACATTTTAAATTAGTAATCCTCAGTGACTGCATTAAAAACATTGAATTTTTTTTTTGGATTTTTCTGCCTTTGCTTTTATACCCCTCAAAACATGTCTATTGTGAAAACGGACCATTAGAGGTATACATTTCATTAAAAATATTATGGCTTTGCAAATAATCTATATATGTATATAAATTGTACTGGTCTGTGGCAGGCATTAGTCTCCATATTTGTAACCAACAGTTTCATTAGGAATTGTTAAAATGTGCAATGTTGCATATTCTTCAATTTTCCCACTCTGCAGAGAGCGCAATTTTTGGGAATGTGAAAAGATATTTTAAATGAAATAGTATTTGAAATCTTTTTTCCAAGAACAGTGATTTCAAATAAAGATATGTTAAAACACTTAAAAATTAACCTAAATTGTTGAAGTTGAGTCATCACTTATGTATACAACAATGAACAATTATTTTCTCAGGCTATACATTAAATCCCGCATCTAACATTACAGTGTATTAAAAAAAACATTTTTGACAAAAATAATCAAAAAATATTTCAGAAAATAAATTTACTTTATTCAATGAATTTTTATTGCAAGGATCACAAGAATCATGTTAAAATTAATATATTTTAAATACATAATCAACAAGACAATCATTTCCATCTACCAATTGTAAACCTCAACCACAGAATAATGTACATACATACTATGTATTTCCCTTGATACCAGTCTAGATTCATAATATGTGTATGCATTAATATGCAAGCCAAATGTGTGGAAAGTGATGACTTCATCAAAAATGCAATATTACCCAATGTGGTTACCTTGCAACTAATAACCCAGATTAGAACTCACACAGGAATAATTTGGAACAGCCAGGTATGTCAATGAAACATCGCCTTCTAACATTAGCAGTTTCCAATGCAAAAGATTACCTTCTCAAACCACATGACTTTGGCCGGCTCCCTGACTTCAAACTGGGCATGCTCCCTTGCCTTCAGGGCGGGTCCTGAAAGCCACAGCCAGGGCAGCTGTTTGCGGAGTTGCGGGGTCAGGTAGTGAAGGATCCATCCGAGCAAAGCTGATATGGACCAAACCACCTGTAATATAAATAAATGATAATCCAATCCCATCATAATATCTACTCACCATAATATTTGTCGGGCTACAACTGTCAAAATATTTTTTCTTTCAAAGTAACTAAGAATGTAAGAATTTGCTTCAATGCCTGGAACTTTGGCATTTTTGAGAAATTGATATTTATGAAAAAATGTACATTCATTTTGTTACTTACGGGATTCAATTCCGGTTGCAATGTGGAGAAGACAGTTGTGCTGTGAATGCCAAATATGAAGAGAGCCATAAAAGTGCAGATGATGATATCATTTTTGAATCTGGAATTTACAGTTTCTTGAAGTTTTTTGGGTAATGGGTCTTCCATCTCATCTTCAACCAGGTCTCCTTCAGCCAGAGACTTCTTCCAACCACTTACATTCAAAGCGCTAGAAGTTACACTATTCTGAGGACTTTTTTGCGTTTTAGAAATGTTAGTTTCAGAACTAAAGTTGATCTTTGATACAGAACTGCCCATGGATTGTTGCTTCGAGATATTACTTTCTGAATTGTGTTGATTTTTCGGAGTCTTGTCGTTTTGCACTTCAGTTGCTTGTTTTTCATTTTCCACGTGAGAGTTCTCAGCACTGTGAATGTTGTACAGATCCGCGGGAATCAAGTGGTTTTTAATTAGATTCCAAACCATTGTGTAATCACTGGCGGACCTGCTTAAGTGGTAAGATATCGGTATGACCAAGCCGCAGAACATCGAAAAGAGAATATGCTGAGAACCTTTTGATTCCGTCAGTCCGCCAAACGCAAATCCGTAAAGGACTCCGATGGCCAATAGAGATCGAAACACACAGTAAACGGATGCACTGAGACTAGCCGTGGCATTACCTCCAAATATGTGCATATCGATTTGTTCAAATAGATACATGGTAAAGGTGTTGACTTGAGGAAACAACCCTAAGCTGAATGCCAGAGGAAAAAATAACAGGAGTTTTGATATAACTTCTTCGGTTAGCTGTAAAATTTCTTTGGTTTTCACGTTCATTCCATACAAGGTCATTTTGTCACTAGCTTCGTCAACGCTTCTTTTTCCGTGATGACTTTCATTTGGTACATCGTATTGTTCTAAATTGTAATGTACTATACACAGTATCGTGGCACACAAACAAAAATACACAGGCCTGGAAAATGCAACCATTCTGTTGAATCCGTGGACAGGAGAAGCTGCGTCCGGCTGAACACTTTTGAACATAGAATATTGGCTTCCCGCTATCACAAAGCAAAACCAGAATGCGTAGATGTCTTTGTAGAACCCTGTATGAAGAATGAACGCCCCCAAAACGGACACCATCACACCGAGAAAAATAGAAAGCAATGCTTCTTTCAATGTGAGATTTCTGTCGAAGAGAGCCATCAGTTTCAGCCTGTCCATTGTCACTTTAAGCTTCCAACAGTTAAATAATTTAAACTTGTAATAAGCTACACGTGGATTTGCGAAGGAACCTTCCATGGAATCTATTAATCTAAATCTTTTCCTAGCTACGTCCATATCCAAGCTGTTGTCTCCGATCGAATTGGACGTCGGTATGGACAGATGGAGTACATTTGTAGTGTTATTTTCGTTCGGTATGGATGAATTTAAAAGAAAATTTAATCGCATATTGGGTAAGAGGATCCGCTCCAACAACTCTGCTCTCTCGTCTATAGGCGATCTGAGCTGGACAGGCTGGACGGCAGGCTCCATTACGTATATTGTTTTATTTCTATTGTTACCGTTGGCTTGTGAAACAGGCAACATGGAGGTGGAGTTATTATTGCTCGACAAGAGTGGATTGTTACTGCCTTGATTAGATGAAGAATTATAAATGCTTTCATTGGTCGCACCTTGCTCTACATTATCACCCTGTTTAGATTTATTAGAAATTTCTAGATCCCCCGTATTATCTGATGTTATAGAAACACAACTACCGTCTAGTGCTGTAGGTTCAGATGGATTTTCTACGTTTTCAGGCGGTTTTGCTTGGCTATTTTTGGCTGCCTCTTTAGCGTGACCGGAGCTATTTTTGTCAAACGTATAGGACATCCAATTTCCGTATTCATCCATGAAACAGTGTATAGCACCATCTGTCGTGTCTTCGAAGGAAGTGGCAAAATGTACATTGCTGGAGGAGGTACTGGCAGGATTGCTAGGCTCAGTTTTGTTTTCTTCTTTCGCTTTATCTACAGCGGCTTGACTGGGTTCATTGTTCCTCTGTCTAGTTGACCTTTTTATTTTCCTCATTCTATTTCGGTGGTTACGATCCATGAGTGGTCTTGTTCTTTGAAGTTCGTAATAAGTTCCATCCGTAGCTGTGCGATTCTCGGAACAACAAGGATCCGCTTCCCCAGGTAAATAGATTGGCACATGAGGATAATCTACTCTAGAGTTTAGAAATGCGGCTAACAGCGGCATGGAGGTGGGAAGGATTGTGTTTGTAGATGTCTGTGCCATTTCTTCGATGGATCTCTTTCTCTGTTTTTGACTATCTCGGCGGTGTTGTTCCACTTGCTGACGATGACTCCTGGGTCTTTCCTCCCTGCTGAGAGGTGGCATCACCACAGTATTGGCATTGGTGGCTGCAAACAGGCATTCTAATCCCTGAACTAATGCAGAGTGAGCTTCTACGGTATCCAGCTCTTCTTGAGTAGGTCCGTCGGCATCTCGCTCCTTGTCTTTGTGTTTATCTTTTTTCTTATTTTCTTTCAATGAGGAAGCTCGTGTTCTTGTTAAGTTTTTAATTTGTTTTGGGATAGCGCCGAGATTTCGTTGACTGCTAGTGTTGGAGTCTGCACTGGAACATGAAGGTTTTGATGTTTTAGAAGAACCCTCTAGAGAAGTGGCGGCTTCGTCACCTTCTGTATTGTGTTGCACCTCTTCCTGACAGTGGTTGGACTCGTCAAACAGCCAGGTAATACCGTATAAACTATTTTCATCACTTTGGAGTTTTGGTTCTACTTCCTCTTTAACGAGAGGGGGAGAAGTGTCTTTAGATTGAGTATCGGATAATGTCTTCTGATCACTTATATCACTAGTTTCTGTGGCTACTTCCTGCCTTGCATCTTGCATTTCTAAACTACCACTTGAATTAGATGTTTCTATATCAGGTGGCTTTTTTGTTTCTTCTGTTTCGAGTTCTAACTTTTGTTTATGTCTATCAAAATGTTCTAATAAGCACTCGTTGGAATCTAAACTCGATTTCTCTAAGAGAAAGTCTTTGGAACTTGCACTGGTTTTATCAAAATAGTCACCAGGATCGAAAGTTTTGGATTTATTACTTTTGGGTTTACAAGTTTTGACAGGAGATTTTTCACTACTTTCGATTACTCTACAGTCGTATTGCTTAATATCTACATCATCACTAGTGTTCCTAGGTGTACTCGCGTCCTCTTCGGTGACCACCAAAGAAGTAGCATTAAACGAATTATTTTTCAACAATCTATTGTTTCTATCACATTTGAGCTTATCACTGTGTTTAGTTTCCACTGAAAAGGAATTGTTTTTAAGGAGCCCCTTCACGTTACTGCTTGATTGTTTTTTATGCTCCGACTCAGACTTATCCGTTTTAGTTTTCACAATTTTAACATCATTAAGGCAGTCATTTCTATCCAGCAACGGCGATCTTGATCCATTATTTTCATATTCCGTGTCAGAAGAATTCATCTCTATTGGCCTATTAAAATCGGAGTCAAATCCACGAAGTTGGTGCTTAATACTGATGCCATTATCATCCTCATAGTCCGTGTCACACTGACTACTCAAGGATTCCAAGTCACTCTCTTGGCATTGAGACGTTTGCATTTCGTCGGAAATTTCTGCAATTGGGTAAACAATTTCGGAGCCGTAGTTCATGTAGGGCAAACTGTTTCCTTCAACAGAATTGGTTGAATTTTTAGGCCAGAGATTAAGGTGAGGATTCCTAATCAAGCTTTTACTAGGAGGGGGTATGATTGCACTTTTAGGATTCTTGAGCACTTGTCCTCCGATTGTCTCCACGCTGTTGGGATGCGGGGAGAGATTAGACACACTGGGAGGCGGGCAGCCGATCTCTAGGGCGGCGCTCTTTATTCTCCTTACTCCCGAAGTTCTAGATTCAGTGTTGGAGCTACTTTTCCCCCCGGCCATGTCGCCGTTTCCCTTCTCCATCATGTAGGCTCCCAGTTCGACACTGCCGGTGGGCAGGAAGCCAAGGCTGGTGTTGTCAGCGTTGGAGTGTCGACGTACGTGGGCGACCAGTTGAGCTGTAGAGCTGACTAGGGGTAGCTGGATAGTTGACATGGTGGAATTGGAATTCCTGCGCATACCGGAAGAGTGTCCGCTTTGGGATGGTTGGGTTAGCGCTATGGCTGACTTGGTACAACTCTCTACGGGATATACATTGAAGTACCTCCTAGCGCCCTGGACTTGATACCCAGAAATGTTTAATTCGGAATTATCTCTGGAATCAGAGCTGAGCTGCCGGGCAAACTTTGAAAGGTATTGCTCGGCATTAGGGAAATCAGTTTTTGCAGGTGCGGACCGAGGGGGGCGGATTTCCACCTCTTCTGCATCTTGATCTATGTTCACAGCCACGGCGTCCTCAGTCTTGGAGCAGATTTCCATGCGAAGAGCTTCCTGCGGGTGGGTGGTCCGGTGCTTGGCCCAGCGGCGACGGGCGTGGGGTCGGGCTCCTCTGCCCCGCCCGCCTCCGCGTGTGCTGTCGGTTCCCGCTGCCCCTCCCGCCTCTTCTGCGCTGGATTCGGAGCTGTTTTTGCGATGAACATCCACTTTGAGATCTGCAAAGACAGCTATGTAGTAGCATAAATAAATGTTTACTCAATTTAATAAATAAATAATGATGGTATCCTGAAAAAAATCAAATTGATATTTTGACTAATTTTAGCCACGTAAGCTTCTATTATGTACATTATAAAAATTGGACAGACCCCTGTGATCCACCTGTATTGCGAGTATCCTAATAATATCATATAGATTTTCATAAAAATAGAATCACTTTAATAGAGAAGGAGATATACCTATAGTGCTTGTATTGGGTTTGCGAAATTCTCGTGATGTAACAGAATCATTGTCGCTCTGCAGGGTAGGGGCCTCTCTTATCATCTGAAGCTCAAAATCTTCATCATCCCTAGAAAGTTAGATGGTACTATTAATCACGAGAACTATTATACATAGTATTTTAGATTGTCATAAAAAAAAATCAAAATTGATTGAAAATAAACAAGGCAGTATGATGATGATAATTTTAAAAATAGTTACTTATGTCTCTTCTGCATTCGTCTTTTCTCGGGTGGTGCCGTGTTATCTGGTGGCACGATGATACACTCCGAAGTATCGTACATGTGGTGGAGGGAGTAGTTTAAGAGCTTCACAAAACCAAACAAAATTGAAACCAGGCTGCAGTAGACACACCATCCTGCTATTGAAGGCGGGAAATACTGAAAAAATACCACGAGACTTGTAAATACAAATAATTTGGCAGGTCATTTAGTCTAGAGCAGTATTTCCCAAACTATGGGTCGCGACCAGATTAATTAGGTGGGTCGCAGTCGCAACACCATTCACCATGTCTTATCCGGGTCGTATTGTGTTTATTATAGAAAACGAAGTAACAATGTAGGGTCTGCAATTTTCACTCATTTAACAGAATTGAAAAATAACTTTATCATCTACTTCGAAGAAAAGGTGAAAAAGTTCAACAGGATAAACTGGATTTGTAATCCATTTCAAGACACCTACCGACTGAAATGTCAACAAAAGCAAGTGAAGAGCTTATTGATTTGATCAGAAGATATGTCGCTGAAAAATACTTTTAATCGCAATTAGCAAAATTCTAGCTTTTAGATGCTGACACTTAACTGCTTGTCATGAAAGTCCTCCTTCTCTTCACTACCTCATACTTGCCATGGTTTCTATTAAGACTAAATACAGAAATAAACTGGAACTACCGAATTCACTGCGATTAAAAGTGACTAAAACTGAAGTCGACGCTAATGCTGTTATGACAAGAAATAGGCAACAAATACATCCTTCCCATCAAAATATCACATAATAATATTATTCATAATTAAAAATTTCGATTGTATTTGGAGTTTTTCCCATTTTCTTAATTGAACAGTCTTTTGTATAGTCAAAATATATATTGGGAATACGTGAAGCAGGAGGTGGATCCTGAAAATTGTAATTTTTTTGGTGGGTCGCAGTCCTATGAACTTTGGGAACCACTGGTCTAGAGTATCGAATCATGAACCAAAATTGCAATCCTAGTATTTCGAGATTCAATTTTAATGATCCCGGGGTCAGTCCCAGCATTAGATAATATCCATTAATATGTATCACATCAATAAACAAAGGACGGAATGAACAAATACAATTTACATATTTAAATTAGTAAAAAATTTAAACAAAAAATAATATAAATAAAAATGCAAGATTGGCATTTTTAATGTAAAGCAATTCTATTATTATGAATAATATGCCCGAAACAATAGCAAAGCTTTCGAGAGTAGGAAGAAATTAAATAAAAATACAGTGAATTAGGTCAGAATCCCGAGATTCAGTTCCCAAGTCCAGAGGCAAAGCGTGGGCTGATTCTCGACGGATGCATATGAAAATATCTGATGTACCCATTCTGGGGTTACTACTGCCTTTGCCCTTGGTAAGTTTGAAAAGGACTTGCACAAATTGACTCAATAAAAATATTGTAATATTGAATTATTAACTTGTTTCAAGTATTACGCATGTAAGTAATCATACAGAAGTAGGTGACTATTGCTTGACCATAATAACTTGGCGTGCGGCGACTTTGGAACTAAAACCCGCCCCGCCCGCACCCGGCGGTAACCCCTCGCCCTGTCATTCAGTACGATTTTGTATTTGCTCGGGAGCTGTGACATCTTGGTTACCAATATACACTGAATTATTATGTCCAAAACATCCTAAACAGTCTGGGATGGTGCAAGAACAATTGCCATTGAAGTATTAAGGTTTTGCAAAGCTGAAAAAGCTTGGTTTCTTTAGTGTTGCCCGACCAAATTTCTGTTAAAGGCTACAACACCGGTCACCGGACATTCTGTACATTATGTATTGTGTAATAAATTTACACTCTGGCAACTTCTGTTACGCGACAGGGACGCCCTCCCTCGCACGCCAATTTATAGTGGTCGCATTCTACAGATAATGAAGAATGTGTAGGTACATAGGATTCATCAAAGTAAAATATCAAATATTGTCCAGTCCATTTCAATAATATGAAGTGGTAATACAAATAATTGAAAAGGAATTAATCAATAGGAGAAAATGGAACCAGGCAAACTCAGTTAACACAAATACTATGTAACATCATGTTGTCAATAATTATTAGTGACATATTGCTTTATGCCTTGAACTTTTTATCTATATCATTGCAAATCTAACTAAAATAATCGTAATGTAATCAGTACTGATTAGTGAAACGTTTTCCTCATGAAGAAATTGTTTACATTTATGAGTTGCATTTTGCCTGAAATTATTTTGATGGATGCAATTCATTATTTTATGAGGCTGCTAATGACAATTGAAATAAATATATGTTGTAATAATCCAGGGGATCACTGTTAATACGAAATAAAGGTACTTTGACCTGAATTGCAATGAAATGTCATGACATCACCATAATCCATAACCTAACTTTTTGACTCACTACCTCGAAAAATAATTAATAGTTTTAAAACTTACCAAGTAAACTATGAACGGCAAACATAAAAGGAACAGCCATAAGTAAAGGTGGACAGTATTGCAGAAAAGGTTTTGGTGTGGATCAAAGAACCAACCTCCTGTGACAGAGGCCCAAACTCCCTGCCTAAGGATTTCTAAGGTTTGGGAACCCATTCTGATCGTTAAGTGCACATTCAAATAATCCTACGGCGACACTTCTTTCCACACATTACGAATTCTCTGAAAATTATCTCAACGCTTTTTCACAATAACCGTTCCAGGCCCCAGCACTCCGCGAACTGTGCCGTTGCTGCCATTTTGGAAACTGAGATAATTCACAACACAGCTGGCGTACGATTCATAACTACACTCTCAAGATAGTAAAACGTCTGACCCGCCCTGTCGTCACTTCCATCATTCGACGGTAATACATTTGAATTACATTAAACAACATAGCATTTCGTAATTTTATATTTGTTATGACATGTTGACCTATTTCGCGAGATAGTAAATAGTAAACATTTGTCATCCAATTCGGAAAGATCCTGGCATATTTTCTGACTTTTCTCTGCTTTCACTGTAAAGGTTTTGCGGTAAAATCGCGAACTATGAAAATCTCCGTTATCGACTGGTTAGTGTAGGATTTTCTTTACTTTCCCACGCTTTTCTTTTCATTTGAATGCGTAAAACGATTTAATTAATTTATTTTGCTTTGCATTATTACACGGAAATGAAATGTGTTACAATTATTTTGAAATAATAAATTATATTATTTATATTATAAATTTAATTCGAGATATACGGTTGGATTTTATGAGAGCTAAATTTTAATTATATTCGTGCGTTATTTGAAAAATTGTAACTAGATATTTAAAACAAAGTGTGCGTGACTCTTTTCCATATTAACCCAATCTCGTGATGTCAAGGCTATTAATTTAATTCTTGCGTGACATTACCAGTACGTTTTGACGTTTAGCTAAAGAGAGATGCCTAAATTGTATGGACAGCTCATCGGACTTGATCGAACTTCGTGTCTTTGCTGAAAAAGTGATATTTTTCTTATCAGTTTAACAAATTGTATACTAAACTCTTCGCTTGTGCCTGTTCAGTCAGTGGCATCGTGGCGTCGTTACATTGCGATTAAAATTCATGTTTTATATCTAGTGAATAGCACCGATTCGACCTGGTACGTTTTTCTCATTTCTAAAAAAAATACATCGTTTTACTTATTTTTTAGATGTTTAATTATAACGTTTTTTATGGATATTATTTAAATAATTCTTATTGTGCATTGCCTTTTATATTAGTTATTGTTTTGTGCCAATATATATATAGATTTTAATTTTAATATACCTACTACCACTAATAAATCCTCACATTTTTTCGTCATTTGCTGAGTCACATTCGATAGGTATACCTGTATATAGGTAATATTAAAAAAAAATTGAATACCTAACCCCTAATTTTCCATTGACATTCTATTTCTTTCTATATATTTCTAATAAAATATTTCTGAAGCTTTTCTATGTTGTATGTTTATTAAAAATATTATTTTTTATTTTGTAGATCAAATGCACCTAATAAAAAAATATGACTAAGGAATTAATTTCTATTTTATAATTTAATATTACTTTAATATTTATTACTGACCACTTTTTTCTTTACATAGATTGTGTTATGTTACAGTTTTCTATTTTCATAATCAAGTGTTAAAAATATAATTTAAGATTGGTCTTTCTCTATAAATAGAAAACACCTGACACAGGGCTTTGTATATTATAACTTCAAGGGCAGCACAATAATAATATAATTTCTGCTTAATAAAAAAAAATCACGGATAAGTACTTATGAGAGTAAATGCATAATATGCTGGCGTTAACAGCAGCTCTTCAATGTATATATATTTTTTTGTTCTGCCTGAGTCTTAATTATTTAATAAACATGTCTAAAATCTGAACGGATTGCTGCGCCTGATGACAGACAAGTTTTTGGCAAAGAATCAAAAGCTTTTTTGGTTTTTAATTGATCTGCAAAATGTGTATAACAGAATGATAAGACAAAAGTTGTGGAAGATTTTGTTTGAGAATGTACGGAAAGTGAAGTTAAATGTCATAATTCTCTCGACTGTTAGCTTTAGGTATTCACAACATGATATTAAAATTTTAAATGTGTCAAATAACTCTTCATAATGCGGAGTTCATGTTATTGTATGAAAGAACTAAAGGGATTGTACATAGGATCAAAGATATATATCAATATAACCTGATCCACAGTATCTGATGATGAGGAAAATTTTAGCAAATCAAGTGATGGTGTTTGAGAGAAATGAAGTGTAGTGTAATGCTAAATAATGAATATAGCGGACCAGGTCTTTCACACTTAACTTGGTCATGCATTTATTTATTATTATTTATTAGAGATGTGAACACGGAATATATGTCGCATCAATATTCTGTCTATTCTCAAACTAAGCTAAAAGTCTGTGCTATGAAAATAGAACTAACTTGCTGGTGTCCTGGAATGGGGCTCGAACCAATTATAAAACAGATCACTAGGTGAACACCATCAAACTACTCATCTAATTCCATAACAATTATAATATTATTGTTTTTCAGAAAATGTCTGACGTGCAGCAGTTTTTAAAGCAGGCCGCCATGCAAATTGGTGCAGGCGGCAGCGCAGGTTTCGTCGAAGTGTGCATAATGCATCCGCTGGATCTGATAAAAACTAGGCTGCAAATCCAAACCACCAAAGTTGGCGGACAGATGGACTCTCACCATTATTCCGGCATCGTGGACTGCATGAAGAAGATGTACAGACACGAAGGTCTTTTCTCATTTTGGAAGGGAATCATACCTCCGATCTTGGCAGAAACACCAAAGAGGGCGGTGAAGTTTGTCTGCTTTGAGCAGTACAAAAAAATGTTTATGTTTGGGTCCCCCACACCCACCCCATTGGTAAGATTTTATTTGATTAGACAGTTCCTGCACCTCTTCACGTTAATTCACTTTTAACATTCTTATTCATATCAAAATAAATTTCAAGACTATATTAAATCACTCAATCAAAACAGCATAGTCATCTTAATTTATTACTTTTCTTACATTTCAAATCGAGTATCAGTCTTATCCATTTCTACCTCCATAATACTCTATTTCAACTATTCCGCACTATCAGGTCCTTAGCCACCTTCTTCTCATTGTCTACCCAATAGTTATTTTTCTCCCGGAATTTCCATTGAGCATCCTTTTTGGGATTCATGAATTATACATTGTTCGGGTGTTCTGCCCATCTTAGTCGGAGCATTTTTATGCACCAAGAGTCTGGGCTCTCATACTTATTCATTTTTTTATGAATTCATTTATTTATGAATTAAGTATTTTTAATGACACTTTTTTTGTACCCCTTAATTTTTTTTATTTATTTTACAAGGAACTCGCCACAGCTGGGAAAAGATTTATGTGAGTTTTTTTCATACTTATCAAATCACCCAGGTTGGATAGAATGTTTTTTTTAAATAAAAATACATATCCTTTATAGTACCTTTAAGACATGTGTACAATGATGAGAATTGTCTCGGAGACCCACCTCAAAAGTTCTGTAAAGGACAGCACAGAGTTATGTGCGGAGTGAGCTGTCATTCATTGTCCATTATATTTTGTGCACAAGTCAGACAAGAGATCAATCCGTGAACATTGTCATTAGAACATAGAGAGTGCTTTATTTCTAGACCACGGGGCCTACTTATTGATAATAATTATAGTGTGATGATAAATGTCTTACGTAATTAAGTGTAGATTTTTATTATATTATTATAAATATATTTGTAGATTGCGACCAGTATAAATTGGCGTGCGAGGGAGGGCGTCCCTGTCACGAAACAGAAGTTGCCAGGGTGTAAATTTATTACGTAATACATAATATACAGAGTGTCTGGTGACCGGTGTCGGAGCCTTTAATAGAAATTTGGTCGGGTAACACTAAAGAAACAAACCAGTAATGGCGGCCGCTCTGTCTAGAGTCCTGTCAAACGGTAATATTGGTCGATTATTTGCTTTTTCAGCTTCGCAAAATTTTAACACTTCATTGGCAATTGTTCTTGCACCACTCCGGACTGTTTTGGATGTTTTTGACATAATAATTAAGCGGTATTGGAAATCAAGATGACAGGACGAGGGGTGCGGGCGGGACGGGTTTTAGTTCCAAAGTCGCTGCACGCCAATTTACGTTGGTCAAGCTCTATGCTGAATATTTAAATTTAATTAATTTAATTTAATAATAATTTCCTCAGACATTTTCGCTAGCCGGTCTGGGCGCTGGAGTTACGGAAGCCATATTCGTGAATCCTTTTGAAGTTGTGAAAGTAACACTTCAGTCCAATAAAACTTTAGCTGCCAAGATGCCCAGCACATGGGCCGTCACTAAAGAGATTGTCAAGACTCAGGGCCTGGGATTTCAGGGCCTGAACAAGGGTATCACGGCGACCATTGCCAGAAATGGATCGTTCAATATGATCTACTTCGGATTTTATCACAGTGTTAAGGGGTATCTTCCAGAATACGAAGTAAGTGCAGACAATAATGTGTCTTCCAAGATTATTTAGACGTAGTTATGTTAGTTAGTTTAGACGTAGCAGAAAGCGTCCAACCCACACAGTGTTAAAAATGTTATATAGAGTTATATAGAGTTATATAGAGGTTTGGACAGCTCACTATGGTACCTTTACGTGCCGAAAACGTTCATGCTCTAAATGCTATAGTTTTTTCAATATTTTTCTAACCCACATCACAGCCATCACCGTTAAATTAATTCAAAGACATTCATAATTTGTTTTATCATTCTTAAATATCAATTAAATAAGTACTTAAGATAATTAAATACTTTTTATTGGAGACTTTTTTTTATATACAAGAGAAAATTTAAAACAGAAATGACAACTGATTAAACAAACAAATATGCTTATACTTAAATGTCATATTAAAATTTTATAGAATAAATCCAAGTTACATAGTATAAAAGAGCTGGCATTTAATAATGTTACTCATATTTATCAGATCTATTTGACTCATATAAAACAAAATAGGTACTATTTTTCGTACATTTAGACATTATGTAGAAAGAATTCAATCTGTAAAACGCGATATATCTTCGTAAATAAAAGTTTTTTTTTTTTATGATTACTAAACTATACAACTATGACAGCCATATTGAATTTCTAATGAATGAAAGTGTTTTTTGTTTTGAAAACAAATATCTGACAACTATGTCGTTTTTGCCTTAAATAATTTCTCTAAATATCACTTTTATTCATTTTTGGCATGATGATAAACAAAAACTTTCGAAACGATCAAAATATTCATGAACTTGCATATAGACAGAATCTGACAGCTGACAAGAATTCAATATGGCGTTCAATATTCAATATTCTTTGTTTTTCGAGTTGAATGCTTACAGCATAACTACCTTCAGTTTTAGTTCCCACAATCCATAGTATTATAAATGTGCTGATAATTTATATTTTTACTATCAATATTATAATAGATAATAAAAATACTTTGACAGTTTCTAAGTAAACTAAGGCTTTTACAAAAAAGCACTTATTAAAAATGAGCCATTTCTGTCTGTTTATTTACTTTAAAAAACATACATTTTTTATCTTTGTATCGCAGAGAAGAGTATTTTCTATGTAGGTACATATTAGTATAAAAAGTAAAAAATGCATTTTTGGTAGATGTCTTTACATAGGGACTGTTGATATTATCAAAGATTTAAAAAGTACTTAAGGCTAATTACAAACAATACACTTTTTTATAATAAAACCAAACGACCCAATAGAGAAATCAGTTAAAAATTATTTGTATGTTCATAATATGTATATTTTTAAAGCTTTTCATCAGGTCAGCAGAGAAATTTCCTCACACTTGTGATGATGTTTTGTGCTTGTTTGTGTTGTATGACTTTGTTATCAGTCAAACCACCAAACAAACACAATAATCTGAAAGTGATTGCATACAGAGTACCTATATCTGAATGAACAGCTGTAAAATCTAGTACATCTTTGCATGCTTATTGTGGTGTCACTAGGTGTAAATTTGTTTCCAGAAATTAATTTGAAAGCCTTAATTTATTAAAAAATCAATCTGTTAAATTTATTAATATAGGTAGGTACCTATGTGCTCATATTATTGTTTATGAATTTCTCTTTAACTTTTGCTTTCATTTATGAATCTAGTAGGTACTTTAAAAGTACACAAGTACCTATTTATTTTATTGTTCGACCACTGATATTCCATATTCAAACTCATTATGACAGATTAGAAGTCTGCTTTATTATTTAATATTGTGGAATAGTGAAATTTCACATATTTATTACATTCTGTGAATCATTATGGATAATGGGTAATGTTTTCATTCATAATTTTTATTATAAAAATCTTTAAAAATACATCTTTATGAAAACACACGATTGGTCGTGACGTATCAACTTGCGTGTTTGTATATTGGGTACCTACCCTACAATTGGCCGTAGTATTTGTATATCTCGGTACCCTACAATTGTGACGCATGTACTTGTGCTAGTGAAATGAGTGTTTTGGCGGGAATTTAAAATGTTTATTTAAAAATTATGCCATGTTGAATTTGAAAATAGTTTTTATACTCTTAATACATACATTTTTTTTTTCGTAGACGTATTTTCTAGACCAAAGTAAAGATTATTCTTTAAAAAAAAAAATTAAATTTCCGTATTGACATGAGACATGAGTATTGTACATATCTACGATTTTTTTGCTTATTTTTGTTTCATTTTGTCAATGTACTTTTATACTTCTTAATTTAAGGATCATGTGAAGGAGTTCTTCCGCAAGGTAACAATAGGTTTTGTGTCCGGTACCCTGGCCTCGGTCTTCAACATTCCCTTCGATGTTGCTAAAAGCCGCATTCAGGGACCACAGCCAGTTGCAGGGCAAATAAAGTATCGTGGGACCTTGAGGTCCATAGGCATCGTTTACAAGGAGGAAGGGTATGCCATTGTTGATTTAATCAAAGTCTCCCTTCTATACAGTACTGTAAGCTGTATTGAATCGTCCTGAAGGCTATTTTCTCAATAATAGTCTCTTTTTATTTGACTATAAACTTTCTTAATTTATCCAAAAGCCAAAATCTTACCGAATAAATAATATTAAACCTAAGAAAAATTATACTGTTAAATAAATCAATGATATTTAATTTCTGCAGTTTTGCTGCATTATACAAGGGACTTCTGCCTAAGGTGTTGAGGCTGGGACCTGGTGGTGCCATTATGCTGGTGGTTTATGAATACGCTTACAAATTCCTGGAGGAGAAGTTTAACTAACATTCCGCGAAGCTTGCGTATTTTAATTATTATTTTTGTTAAAGTTTTACTATTTTTCAAATTCTATATTTTATTTGTTATTGTTGAACAATAATTTAAGGACTTACTGGATAAAGGTGTTGTGTGAGGTGTACACATTTTTGCATATATTAATATTTTATCCGAATGCTAAAATTCAGAGTAATGTTTGGTTATTTGCACAAATGAATTCAACGATGAATGTATTATGTGTGCCATTAGCCAATTAGCCAAAACTAGTTAACAAATATCTTGTATTTTTAGATTCATAGTATTTTGACAGCTAAATTTTATGAATTATAAAATAATTATAATTTTTTTTATACATCTGTATCAACCGCATATTGTTTCGGTATCAGTAAAAAATGCATTTACTTTTTTTAAAGTTAGTAAAAGTTTCCACCAATTTCATATGTTCAACACCTGAATTTATTTATTTCAATACCTTCGTCCAATAAGCCCTTCAATTTATATTTTTGATTAGAAGGTATGTAACGCTATTTTTCAGTTCTTTTAAAATCATCAAATCGACGTGCTCTACATAAAGTACTCTATCTGCAAGTCGGTTACTTTGCAGTAGAGAACTTAGATCGTATTTTTTTTGTTAATGAACCTTGTTTTCTGAAATTCTAAAGAAGTATTGCATATTTTAAGTTTTTAAAATATTTGTATTGTGTAGCTTAGAATTTCAGATAAAATGTTAATAAAAAAATATGATCTAAGCTTTTTCTCCTGCAAAGTAACACATTTGCAGATAGAGTACTTTACGTATGGCATGTTGAAATATGTATTAGTACAGATGAACATTTAAATAATTTTGAATTATTATTTTTTTCTTTGTGTGCCAAAGTTATATGTATGTATTTCATTTGTGCATATTTATGCAGCGAAAATTCTATTTTACAGAACAGTTTTCTGCAGCAAAGTGTTAATTATCTAGATACATATTTATGGAATTGTTTGTTGATTTGATTTGTTTTGTTAGATGCATCCGGATTCAACAGATGATTGGAAGAACCCACCTTTTCCCATTAATTTTAAAATCAAGGGTTGATTGTTCTACAGATGTTTTTTTTTCTCAATTAGAGTATTTTTACTTTAGTAGTAGGGTTATTTAAAATATTTATATTTTTTCAGCTGTTCAAAATATATAGTTAAGTGCATTTATATCCATATTTTATATACAACATATATGGCATTTATATTATTTTTTATATATATATTCAGGTTTGGGTAGAACTTAAGTATCAAATGTTTGTCATTTTATCTAATAATTGTGTTACCAAGAGTCAAACATAACATTTTAAGCAGAGGACTTTGAATAAAGTATAGGACGAATACTTTTTTCTCTTAGACATTTGTTAAATTATTAAGGTTTTACCTTAATAATTTAAATTAAAAAGGTTTTACCCATTTTTGTAGCCTGTCCTAGGACAGATACGAAAGACATTTCTTACAATAAATAAATGTCACTACCCACCATCATGTTTAAAATTTCTGTCAGAAAAAATTTCATCTTATGTATGTAGTTTTAAAATTTAAAAAGGTCGCACATCCATCAAATTCTTTTATTTATTTCAAATAAGATTGAATTAAATGACATACATACTTCACAACAATGTTATGTATCAGATTGCTTTTAATTTTCTTTACGGATGACAAGTGGAGGGACATTTTTATTTTATTTTATATTGTTTTGTATATTACAAAAGGTATAGTCACACAGGGAAGTTGTTTTATATGTTGCATCAATGATCATATTGTCAATTGCAATAAAATGTTCTTTTTGAATTTTGATTTGCAATCTGAAAATAAGTCTCTTGTAGACATAGAGATATTATTATATAAATAATAAATAAGTTTGACTAAAAATAGTCATATTTTTCACGTAAAATGAGCATTGTGTAGAGTTGTTTTCAAAATAAAATGTTTCACATGTTAAATTAGACTCGGCGTTCACAAGGGTGGTCTTTGCAAGGGATATGCAATGATATATCTTTGCAAGATTCCGACGTTTCCGAAAGGGATAAAATGGGTAAGTTAACGGTGCCACATCCAATTTCAAATTGAATAATGTTATTCCATACCACCATCGCACCACCATATGCCGTATTATATTTGACCATAAGAAAGAATAGCTTAAGCTAACAAATTTTATATTTACTTTTTATTATACATATCTAGTCCAATTATTGATTCCAATGCAAATAATACAATGTAATATGTTTACAAGAAACTAAAAACCAATAAATTTTGAGATATCAAATTAGGTAAACACCTCACATAATATTTCTATGTACATTTTATTAAATTCTTCGAGTAGGTCTTCAGTCTTCCAAAAGATATTCAAATTATGTACAATTTTGTGTAAAATATTACAAATTTGTCGAATTAGGTACATATCTCACATTATTTTTGTATACATTTTATTACATATTATACACTTCAGTCTTCCAAAAGTTATACATATTGTGGAACTAATATGTATTATTGTTGGTAGGTACTTATACCTATCGCATAATTATCTATAATTTTTAATATTTGAAACAATTATTTTTTGGCAAGGCATTTTAATAATGAATATAATATAACATACATAGTTATATAACATAAATTTTTATAAAATCTCAGTATCTACTACCTCAATGTAAATGTAATAATTTCTTGATAAAATGTATGAAACATATTTATTAATGTACATACAGTAAAAACTCGTTGTTCGAAATTCAAGGGACCCAAAAAAACATTTCGAATTATGAGGAACTCTGTTATTTCGAAATTTGAGCTAAAAAAAAACCAAATGCCATTGCGAAATTCGTCAAACATCGGGAAAATAGCAATTAATTTTATGAAAAACATCTGTATTTTTGCGTATTTCAAGAAATAATTTCGAAAACGCAATATTTATTATGCTAATACAATGATCCCGACATTTCTATTTTTGTTCTCACCTGCGAAAAAATTGAAATATTTTTTTCAACTTTTCTAAACTCAAAAAAAATCGAATGATGTCAACTAAAATGTATTGATTTATGGTGCAAGGAGCTAAAAATTATTTAGAATTAAGAATTACCGGGGTTTTCGAATTGTCGGGTTTAATCTATGGAATTAACATTATGGTACTTGTGGGTTTGAAAATTTTCAAAATATGGCGTATTTCGAATTATCAGGGTTCGAATTAACGGAATTTTACTGTATATTGAGAGCATTAAAAATGAATGTATTATAGTTTGTAGTACGTTAAGTTTCATATTACATAGTCTTGTCATATTTTTTTATGCAACACATATCCACTAAAGTACTCATTCATGATTATAATATATGTACACCCTTTATCCACTTTATATTTTATTGTTCTATGATGGGACAAGAAGATTGAAGGTGTTAGGAAAGAACATAGTTAGAAACAATAAGAGAATTTTTTTATTTACATAAAATATATTTATTTATATCATTCACATTCCTAATACATCAGTACTCATTGTACTTATATTACATTACATGGTTATTGTAAATAACAATAAAATTATTCCACCCCAAACAAAAATAATACTAAGTAATAGGCTGGAAATTTATATTCTTGGCAATAAAGATTTTAAATGGAACCAAAATAGTGGTCTGAAAAGATGTATGTACATAAATATAGACCTATGTATTTTGCTTTTATTAGTTATCTTTAAAGAAATGATAATTAAATATTTATATCAATATTTATATAAAGGTAAATCACCATAGTATACCAGTTAGTTTATAAACATTAAAATTATTGACCAGAGCAAAGTAGAAAATGTGATGTAAATTTTTAGATGCATACATGTAGAACAAATTATTATATTTTGTATAAATATTTACAATCATTAACTCAAAGCAATAATAATTATTCATGTGTTACGGTGGAAATTGCTTAGTATGAAACCACAAAGGTCAAAACAATTTAGCATTTTAAACGAATTTCATGTTGAAGAAATTGAAAAAACTAGCGTTTTCTTTGGACCAGAGCATTTTTTCATAATAAACATTTTCCACCGTATATTGATATACAAACATACTGAGCAATATATATACAGAAGAACCTTGTTAATTTGAAATTCATGACCCAAAAAAAAACATTTCGAATTAGGCGGAATCCTGTTATTTCGCAATTTAAGGTAAAAAAAAATCGCGACGTATTTGTAAATTTGCCAAAAATTATACAAAAAGCCATTAATTTTGTGAAAAAGTGTATTTTGTGTTTTTTTGCATATTTCAAGAAATCATTTTGAAAACGCAATATTTATTATGCTAATACAAATCGCCATATTTCTATCACTAAATTACCCGATATTAACATATTTGTTGTAATCACTTCAAAAAAATCGAAATATTTTTTCAATTTTGAAAAGATTTAGAAAAAAATTGAATTATGTGAACCAAAATTTTAATGTATTGGTTTATGGCGCAAGGGATTAAAAATTATTTTGAATTACAAAATACCGGAGTTTTCGAATTATCGGTGTCAATCTACTATGAAATTAACATTTTGGGACTTGTGGGTTTGAAAAATTTCAAATTATCGGGGTTCGAATTAACGGGGTCATGGTCTAGATCTTATAAATATTTTCATTTCATACTTGTACATGAACATACTTCTCATTTCATTAAAAGTGAAGATGTTTGTATATGAAGACACCGTTGATTTATTTTACAATATTTATCTATTTTCAAGTATGTCTATTAGTCAAACAAAATTTTGGTACTTTGCTAGATGCATTAATTTTTTTCTCTAATCTCTTATCTTTCTATGGTGAAAAAATATACTTTGTGTCTCAATAGAAATTAATAATTTCCTTTTTGCTTACTGTAAAAATATTAAATTACAAGTATGCTTCAAACTTTTACCTCGGATCTATTAACATCCATGTTGTATTAGCTAGCATATATACCATTGACAGAATATATATGTTTATTTATAATACATACTTACATTCGCTTTGTGGTGTACCAAGGCCATTATATAGGATTATTCATGAAGAGTTTGTACTCTGCTAGGCAATATATTTTTGTACGCTATCTTAAATACATAGGTATTATATATTTTTTTAAATTATCTTACTGATTTTTAAAAATTTGAATTGTGAAAAATTTATTCTGTGACATTTTACTAAAACATTGTTGTAATATTTTACAAATAAAATATATATTTTGACATTTTCGTGTACTTTTTATGATTACATTTCTCAGACGCACGTATTGTAAAATTCCTGTATAAAAAAATCCTTACATTTTGTTAAAAATTTATTAATTCAGGTATCATCATAATTAAAAAAGGTGTAAGCAATTAAATCTTCCCTGTGGGATACCGAACCCGGGTCTCCTGCGTGACAGCCGGGAGTACCTACCGTTATACTGCCGAGGAATAAACTACTTGTGAAAATAGCTGTTTTAAAATATATGAAGCTCTTTATTAATTAATACTGGCTGGTTTCAAAATAGCCAGGATTAACTACTTTATTAAAAACTAGCTGTGCCCGCGCGACTTCGCACGCTTAGATTTTTAGTAACTTTTAGTCATATTTTATCAATTTGGCTATCAACCTTAACATATAGATTAGTGTTGTCCAGGACTTTTTTATAGAACTTTTTGAGTTCTACAACTTCTCTAGATAAAGTATTTAAATATCTCTTACCGTTAAGGCAGCGTTCGTAAAAAACGCACCGCTCGACCATTTTTTCGTGGACTTTAGTTATAAAAAAGGGCACCACGAAAAGTTTTATTTTAACGGGATAGTATACAGGGTGTCCCGTATCTTAACGTCAAGCCGCAATCGGGTGATAATAATAGTTATCAGAAAAATATTTAAAAAAATGAAATGTGTAAACTTTAACGCCTGACCTTTCAATTCTTCGTTCCATATTAGTGATGTGATTATTATGACAAAGCATACTACCGAAAATACAATAGAGATTATTTCTTTTTGCACGCATATTTAATAATAAATTCACATAAATTAATTGTTTACAACCAAAATCTACTTGCGATTATTTTTCTAATTTTTAAGAAAAATATTTTTTTAAGATCTCCATTACATGTACCTAAACATTATGTTATTATTTTTTCTTTGGCATTGAAAAATTGTATCAAGTGTGTAAAGTAAAAGTATATTTTTTATTGTTTTATAACATTTTGTTTAATATCAATTTTAAATAATTTAAATAAAAACTAGTTAAAAAATTCATGCCTGCACTCATGTATGCGCCGCGGTAGAAGTTATGATTAAAAACTAAAATAAATATAACATTATTTATTGATGATGCTCAAAGTGTTGAGTTGTAAAAATCTAAACTGATCTTAATCGAGTTTCATGAAAAGAAATAAAACTCATACTTACAGAAATGTAACTTTTTTTAAACTGTTTTTACTAAGTATTTCACTAAGAATTTATATATTTTTTACTAAGTATTTTACAAGTGTTTTTTACGTAGTATTTTAGTAAGTATTTTTCTATGTTTTTTACTAAGTATTTTACTACGTTTTATTACTATTTTTTTACTAAGTATTTGCAAAGTATTATACTAGGTTTTTACTAAGTATATTACTAAGTATTTAACTATGTTCTTACTAGGTTTTTTATTAAGTATTTTACTAATAATTTTACTAGGTTTTTACCAAGTATTTTTTTAAATCTCTATAGACATACACAATTAAACGTACAAAACATAAAAAATGTTGATCAATCCCGATAATCTTGTCCGATTTTTCGGGATTGAGCTCGTAAAATGCCTTGAGATCTCGCGGGATCGGGATTGCATTCCCTAGTTCCGACATTCTCAAAATTCGAGATAATATAAAGTGTCTAGTATTATTTTTTTATTTGCTTCTATTTCGATTAAAATTATTTAACTGAATTTATGATTTTTATATTGAATTTTGACACCTTTACAATAAATTCATTTTTGTGATAATTCTGCACCGTGATTAGTTTACCACTTCCTAAGAACTACAAATAAATAACGGAAAGGCAGTGCTTGCAGCGGCATAGCTACCGCTTGAACTAAAGTTATCTCTCGCTTAGGCCCGGTTGTTTCAAGTTCGATCAAAGTAAGCGGTCGATAAAAGCATAGATTTTTACGAAAACGGATCGTCTGATTGGTGGAGAACGTAAAATTTCAGTTTAAACTCTACGCTTACTTTGATCGAATTTGAAACAACCGGGCCTTAGACGTTGATGCTGAGCGAAGTGTTAGTTGTCTATTATTTACGGAAAATGGAATGCAGAAGTCGGTTATGTATTGAGGGGCCATGTTGTGAATAGCCTTAAATATTGTAAGGCAAAGCTTATATTCAATCCTATCTGGACATCTAAGCCAGTGAAGGTTTTGAAGATGGTTTGAGATGTGCGCAAACTTTGAAACGCCGGTAATGAGTCTTGCGGCGGCATTACAGATTGTAATTTGTTTATTTCCTGTTTCGGGAGATGAGCGTAGATACCATTACAGTAGTCTAAGGCCCGGTTGTTTCAAATTCGATCAAAGTAAGCGTAGAGTTTGTGATGGATCCTCTTCTTCGCCTTTCAGCTCGATCCTACTCCTAACTGAGTTTACGCCTTGTTAGAGGCAAACAAGCTATCTATCTACGTCGGGTGAAGGCTCTACGGCTTTTAACGTAGTATTTCCAAACACCCTCGCTTTATTCAAGACCTCCCCAGTTCACGTTGTGTAATTTTTTGTTTCGAACTATAGGGGATGAATTGGTTTAGTGGTAACCCTAACGCAAGCTTTACTTAAATTAAATACTGGGGTATGAAGTTCGTGAATGTTCATGGAAAACGCAAACAAAACTACCTAGCACGTCAATTAAGCCCTACGGTGCAATTGCTAAACATACTATGTTCCGTGGCCCTATATTATTTACCTATCATTCCTACGGACTGAAACCACTGCATCTGGTGTAGCTGCGCTTCCAGAGTGCGCGATCCTCTGCTCCCACGCCCTCTCCGCTCGATCCCCATAGTCCTACCTGTACGGGATCGACCGCCATCCACTGAAAAGGTTAGTAACGTGCCGTTATCACATGCGCATGCACATTTAGAGTATATAGATCCCCTGAAAGCCCTCAAGTCCTTCGTAACCGCTCCTATGGGTGATTCCGTCTTCGACACCCTTGCTGGTTGATATTTTTATCTTCCGCCGTTATCTCGCTGTGCTTATTCCTTACGATCCTTTATATTTACTCTTCATTATTCTTATATCAATTACATTGTTACATTTATTTATTAGCCGGCCTAAGTTCCGTCACCTGTACCTGGCCCTATGTCTCATTCTAGTGGTAAGGTGGGTTCTAATGGATAAAGGGGGTGTGGGAGGTATGTATAAATGTATGTGTACGCGAAAAATGTGTTTGCTTTAAATTCGGCCCCTCCATACCCAAAGGCTCATCGGTGACTGATCCCATCTTCCTTCTCCCGACACGAGTTCCGGATACGTTGACCTGAGCCTGGATGCGCCTTTTCATGTTGGGCCTCTTCTGTGCAAAGTACCGCACCATCCCTCGCGTCAGTGTCTGGCGTCCGGGCTCAGAGCCAGTTTGCCCCCCGAATTCCAACTCCTCAAGGTTAAACTAAGTTAAACTACGGTATATATACTGAAGCTACTGTAAAGATGGTCCCGGGCCACCTGTCAAGTCAAAAATATGCGAGTGGGGAAGGGGAGTTTCCTAGGCTCCACAACCCTCGCCTGTGAGCAACTGCAGCCCATTGGCCATTCGCGACACTACAGTGACTGCAACCACCCTCCCAGGTAGTACTTATTATAATCTGATATGCATCAATACGTTAAATCCATTCCAGACGAGGGAAGACATCCGCACGGGTGTTGTGCCACCCGTGAAGAGCCCCCTCATACACTACGTACGAATAGATACATACTAATAAAATATAATATACATACATATACATACATATACAATACATAAATAAATACTTGTAATGGTTGGTTGCCATGTGGTTTCACGAGGCCATGAACCCTCGTATTAGTAGATGGAAAGGTGGATCTGGACAGTAGGGATATGCCTAGCCCCTGGCCAGGGATGTCGGTGTATTTTCTCCAAATGGTGTACAGCTAGAATCCTGCCATCGATGATGATGGGATCTGCCTAATTATCTCCGACTGATGTGTAACTGGAACCCTGCCATCACTGATGAAGATGATGATGTCACTATCGAAACGTCACCTGATGATATATAGCTGAACCACCGCTAGTGAAGATGATGATGATGATACTATCGTAACGTTTCCTGACGATATATATCTGAGACACCGCTAATGATGATGATGATACTATCGGAACGCCTCCTGACTATATATGACTGGGACACCGCTAATGATGATGATGATGATGATACTATTGAAACGTCTCCTGACGATATATAACTGGGACACTGCTAATGATGGTGATGTTGATGATACTATCGAAACGCCTCCTGACGATATATAGCTGAACCACCGCTAGTGATGATGATGATGATGATGATGATGATGATAATGATACTATCGTAATGTCTCCTGACTATATATAGCTGAAACACCGCTAATGATGATGATGATACTATCGTAACGTCTCCTGACGATATATAGCTGAAACACCGCTGATGATGATGATGATGATGATAATACTATCGAAACGCCTCCTGACTATATATAACTGGGACACTGCTAATGATGATGATGATGATGATACTATTGAAACACCTCCTGACGATATATAACTGGGACACTGCTATGATGATGATG